>PUQB01001119.1:0-46901 GCA_003024785.1 Selaginella tamariscina
TGTTTATAACATGAACTCATCGTATATATCAACGAGAGAGAGCAAGGCATACAAAGCCTTTGTACATTACCTAAAAGACGTGAACAAGGTTGAAAATTGGTGTGTTCATGTGTGTAATATCTGTTTCCGTGTGTATAATATCTATTTCCGTGTGTGTAATATCTGTTTACGTGTGTATAATCCCTTTGTCGTATGAAAATGGTAATATGTTCCTGGCTAAATTTGCATATAGTATCTACAACAGAAGATAATATACCTGGTTAATGAAAGTAATTGTACATGTTGACAACTTGGACCCCATAAACAGGCACATTTTCAAGTTGCTATATATGTAATGCGTGTGCATGCGTTCTTGTAGACTACTATTCTTATGTATACACAGATGCTGTGATATCGGCACATTTTCAAGCTGCTATGTATGTAGTGTGCGTGTGCATGTGTTCTTGTAGGCTACTATTTTTATGTATACATGGATAGTGTGATATAGGCTTCTGTCTCTCACACACACACACAATTGATGCATTATGTTAGACGATCTAGCTATATACATCGTTCTTTTTCTAGCAGTATAATATTCTTTAACGATTTAAAACACATAGATATTATAAGTCTTAACATCTGAATGTGATATATTCGTATTTGCATCAGAAGGTATATATACTGTACTATGTAAAGCATCCTTAACACTCTGCTCAATTAGAATGGTCTATTATGCATATTAATAATAATCTTTAAATTAAGTTAGTACTTTTATAGTTTTAACTTTCAGATGTATAATGCATTTCTTTGTGTTAACTTAAGATATGTGTGTTTAAATTATAATTTAAAATATATTCTTTAAATAATTTAAACAATCACTAAAAGTTTGTTGGGAATGAGCGTAACATTAAGAAGTCTAGAAATTAGAGTATCCTAAATATATATTTAATGTTATGTTTATACATAATCTGGTTTATTTGATGAAAATTAGTTTCTAATCCGATCAGCGTGAACAGTATTAAATTTGTAATTGTTATTTAATTTTAAAACGACATATTAATAATGGTTAAATTTTAAAACTTATTTTAGTTAAAGTTCTTTTTTTCTTGACTAGAAACACAATATAGTTATATAAGACTAAATAAATATAATATATTTTAGTTTCACATACAAGTTTATAAATATAAATAATTTTTAAAAAATGAGAGATTTTAAGGATTTAAAACCAAAATTTATGTTGTAAACATATCAAAACCATAAGTGCACCTAATTGAATTCAATAATCCATTGGAATCCGTGTACACGGAATTGACACAGAATATCCATTGGAGTCCCTATACGACAGACTTTGAGCAAAGTATATTAAATATTGTAAAAATCAGCCACGTGTGCGGTTGATAATTTTTCACGCCGTCTTGGCTGCGGTCTATCAATGTGACCGTGCATTGCAGCTCAATCAAAGCCTGGCTTACGGTTACCAGAGGCTTGGTGGACACACAGGTATCCACAGAGAGATGTAATTGAGAATTAGTGCTTATGCATTTATATATATATATATAGAGAAGAGAGAGAGAGACACACAGACATAGAGAGATGTGTAGCGACGTATATCACTTATTTTAGTGTGTAGATGGTAGATGGTAGATGTATATACATCTATGTATAGCATGTACTGCAGGTAAATATTTCTTGGCTATTGTGCCATACATACATACACATATATACTTCTACATAAAAATTTAAAAACTCACCTGAATTATAACTTTTTGCTATATATACTTGTGTAAACACCATGGTTATTTTCATTAAGTTAGTTATTTTAATGATTTTATATACATACTTCAGGATTAACACATTTATCTATATATATGATTTGGTATATATAATTTTTTTTAAATACATTTTTTAAATATTAATTAATTAATTAATTACTTATTACTTTTACAAGGGGCAGCGTTCCCAAACAGACACATTTATATGTTATAGGATATAATTAATTATGTAATAATAATATTAATGACAAAGCTATTTATCGAATTTATTATAAGAAATTTATGATTAATAATGAAATATAAAGAAAATAATTTATATTTAATTATAATATAAAATTTAAATTATAGTGATATTTTTATTCTTATTATAATTAATAAATTTTAATTATATTCAATTTGATAAAAATATTTAAACTTCTCTCCATATAAATAATCTGTGTCATTTATAACCGTTAATACGAATAATGTAGCTCTTAACAGGTTTGGCTAGAACTTGACTAGGCAGTGGTGAAATTTACAACAGGTAAATAAACTCTTCTGGGTGTAATATTGTCATATTAACAATGCGTGTGTGGAGAGATTATTAATTATGATTTGTAGTTAATTAAATTCTATCGCATGGTTGACCGGGATCATACTTCACTTGCATCTGGATCGATGGGGCCGTCCTTGGACCGGTGATTGGTGAGCCGCTGAAGGGTGCAATTGCGGCTCTAATCCTTCCAGCATGCCACTTTGTAAAGAATGGATGGGAGCTGAAAAGCATTATTACTGGCGTGAATGCCTCTGATTGTCTTCGTCTTTTGCCTGAGGTGGCAAACGCATGAAGACTTCCATCCTCGCTCTGATGAATACAACATGTTGAAAAAGTTCATAATGATTCGGAGGAGCTAATGGTGGCCACCATAGATGGACGTAAAACTACACTTTGTATAACAGGTGAGTTTGCTAACTCTAACACACGCACGCACGCACAACGTTGTTGGATTTTCAGAGGGTTGAAATCCAGAAAGATTCTGGCCTGCAAGGAGCGAGTTGAAGCTGATCTGGTTGCAGTGAGAGCCCTGGTGGAAGATAAGCGCAGTCACTATTTGGTACCAACGCTTGACGTGCGGAAACCTATAGTTCCAAGGGAGTCGTATATCTCCGCCCTGAAATCTCTGCTTGCCGATGAACATGGACCGGAATGGATTCTTATACATGGGAAGAGCGGAGTGGGAAAAACGCATTTGGTTCAATACGTTTTCCAGATGCAGGAGGTGAGACAACTCTTTGGTTGTATTGCATATCTCGAAGTTGGCCGAGGCAAGGACGAGGTATCAATGGTGATGGACATTTGTTCTCAATTGCGGATGCTCCCTGGGCATTCAAAGGTATATATATTAACATGTATATTAATGCTGATCATTGATCGCTCTGTAGATTACAAATGTAGGAGAGGGCACGCAATCAATCCAGACCTTTGCAAATCGAACTTCCAATAAGGTGACTCTTATTGTACTAGAGAATGTGTGCAACCCAGATATTTTGAGGGCAGTGGACATCAAAGGTGTTAGGAAACTGGTCACTAGTCATAAGGCAAACGTGCTCGATCAATTCTCAAGGAATAGAATTGCAAAACTAGAGGTGAATCCTTTATCACATGGAGATGCTGCACACTCTTCTGCCTGCATGCCTTTGGGAAAGAAGAGGCTCCTGAGGATATCAGATCATGTTGAGTTAATGGTTGAACAATGCTATGGAGTTCCAAAAGTGTTGGAAATCATGGCTAGGTACATGTCTAAGGACATTGGGCTTTGTATTCTCCTACTTATTGGGAACATGTTCTGGAAAAGATTAGGAGGGGAAATGTGATGAGCATGAAAAGATATTTAGGGTGCTAAAGCTGAGTTACGACGACTTAAGCAACGATGAGAAGGTGCTTTTCCTGTGTATTGCTATGGAAGAAATTGCTATGGATACATACGATGTTCTCTCAATTTATAAGATCAACCGATGTTAGACTCCGTGCTATTACTGGTGGCTGGTGTAAGCTCTTATGAACATGATGTTATCGACACAGGGAATTTTTATCCGCATGGAAATCACTGGAAGATGCATCTTTAGCTGAATAGTCGATTGATGCTTGAGCTAGCAGAATACATCATCAAACAGACAACAAACAACATCCATACTTCACACTTCGCAGTTGTAGCGGTCGGACGTCAGGAGTGGAGGTGATTTATGGAGATATGGGAGACATGAAAGGTGAAAAGGTTTCAGATATTCTGTCGAATGAAATGCCTCGCTTGTCCGTGCTGCAGTTGTGTCTGGGGAGCCAATGCATATCTCTTTGGAAAGCTTTTCCAACCTGAAGTTTTTATGGTTGATGGGCAGTTCATAACAATTTGTGGATTGGAGCTCCTTGTGCAGTTAAGATACTTAGCACTTACTCCTTATCTTAGTTGCTGGTGCTCTTATGAGAATCTGCTTGAAGGGCTTGGCAGACTTCATCAGTTGGAGGTTCTTCAAATAATTGTTTGGAGAATGTGACGGTGGTGCTCATCTGGATTTCAGGTTTCTGAAAAACATGGACAGGTATTATACTCTATATATGTATTAATGTACCATGCATACATACATCACCATGTATCACCACGGCTTAATAGTATATGCATATGTAGTTTATAGAGTTTCACGGGATATATATCCATGTAATACATATACAATGTTTAGATAGGATATTGCTCATCATCGTTGCCATTTTTTACTCGTCAGGAGTGTATGTATGTACAGGTTGAATTGCTTGCATATCAGGTCGAGGAGGATTCATCCAGTGAGAAATTCACAATACATTGAAAAAATGAATCGTTTACAAGTTTTAAGGTTAACAAGTGGTCCCTTAGATTTGAATTATCCTAGTTCATTAGAGGAAGTATCTTTGGGAAACTATAACACAAGCATACTTGATTTCAACAAACTTTGAAATAGTTAAAGCTGATCCACAAAAGTTTGCGTGGTTACTCAATGGCACTCAAAAACTACATATCTTAGGATCTTTGGTAACTTTACAGCTTAATACTGCATCAAAGTACCTTCCAAATGGTTTCAAATCACTTCATCATCTAGAGAGATTAACTTTAAACGGAGGTGGAACTCTATTGGAACTTCCTGCTATAAACAAGTTGCCCAACTTAAAAGCGGTTGACTTTTGTCTGGGTTCTCAGGAAAGCATTTCCTTGAATCATTTAGTGAACACGGGGCTTTTCCAAAATTGGAGTTTCTAACTATTTCACACTGCCAGCAACTTGAAGTACTTACTCTCCAGCAGGTACACACGTGTGTGTATATATAGACATAGATGAAGGTATTATGTGTATAGCAGATCATAACTATATAACCTACTTTAAGTATACAAGATAACTTTAAAGTAAAACATTTTCATAATACTGTGAAAACTTAATTTTGTTCACATCAAGGATCTAACGATATTAAATATATTATGTTGCGACCAGCTGTTACAATTCAAGTCAAGGTAACTCTAATTATATACATATGTTGGGCTATGTTGCCTATATCTTAAGTAATGAATGAAACTACCGGATAATTAATATAATTTTTATTTAAATGAATACGTGTTGAACATAATTATAAATTTTTTATTAAGAAAGTATCAACATTGGTATTTCACTTGTAATGTAATAGTAATTGTTCTCTTGTAAGTGACATATGCATGCATAGCGTACATGTGCTTTTCCTTGTTAGTTAAATTTCATTAAACATAAGATATGTGATTAAAGAATTGAAAACCTAAAATATATATCAAACTTATGATGTTTGTAGTTTATGGCATATATACATATGTATATCGGAAATGTTATTCTATATCATAAATAACTTGAACTAAATTAAGTTTTTAAATAATCAATATAAATATGAATTAAATAACTACACTTACATGCATAGCTTGAAGGTTTTAATTATTTTAATACTCATTATTATACCCATGCACGATGGAATGAAGTTTTATAAAAATTTAATATTTCCTAACAAAATTTAAAGATGTATATGCCATACTATAGTAATGTAAATGCATGAATATTTCAAGTCTCATGTTACGTCTTTATATATTAGTTTTATGTATTATTATATTATTTAACATTGATTGAAAGTAAAAATATTTTTTATTTTATATGAATCGGAATCTGTAAGGATTTATGACTGTAAGAGTTTAGTTCAGTTGGATTTCATTGAACAAATGCATAATGAAAGACAGCTTGAAATGAGTTCTTTGCCCTCGTTGGTATGGGAAGGAGTAAATCCTGGACTTCTAAGTCTTACATATCTTACAATTATAAGTTTCACATTTCAACATCTACCATCCATTGTCACATTACTCACAGGTCTTAGGTGGTTACATATTTATGATTGTCCACAATTGGAAGAACTATCAGAGGACCATACACAATTTTGCTCCCTTGTGAACTTGGAAGAGATAGAGTTATGGAATTTGCCTAAACTAATTTGTCTTCCAGACTGCATTGAAACTCTTCATTCATTAAAGACTATTAAAGTATGCAATTGTCCTGGAATTGGAATTTATGAGAAGAAGAGAGTGCTGGTACGGAAGGAGGGAAAACTGGTTGAGGAAATGGATCGAAATTATAAAACCTGGTGTGTATATATGCACATAGTAATGTATATGTAAATTATACATGTGAACATTTAACACACACACACTATATAGTTTTATATAAACATCTCTTGATAAATGTTTATGATGCATTTATTTACCGATTATATATATATATATATATATATATATATTATACAGAGATTGCTACAAATTTCATAATGCTATTTTAAATTCATAGAGCAATATATAAGCGGTATATATAATTAAATATAACCAAGTGGCTTAAAACTTAAAAATGTTAATATATTGTCAACATAAACCCTCTTTACACACACATACACACATATTTATATACTAGTTTACACTGAACCGTTATATTAATGTTTTAGTGTTTGTTTTTTTCCCCCTTAATTACCAGGTCTTTAAGATATTAATGTACTTTTTTAAATACATACATGTACATACAATTTTATATATATGAGGTATAACGTGTAATAAAGTACTTTCATTTAATTAATTATATCTTAATATGTAAAATAATATAAATAAGTAACTCAGTAACACATGCAATAATGAATTATTTAAAACTTATAAAATTTATCTCTCGTTTAAAACAAGTACCTTATATTATAACTTACATATTTTTCTATTTCAACTCATTTTATCTCTTATTTTATCATTTTTTATTTTCTTTATTTAAACTTATAAATTTAATCAATTAATTATTAATTAATTTAATTAATATTTCATTGTCACATATAACAATAAAACATTTCTCTTTAATCGACTAAGTACGTTAATAGATGTTTTTTTTCTACTTTAGTATATATATATTACAAATTATATATATTAATTATACAGTACAATCCAACTTAATATTACATATATTAAATAAATACCATCCATAGTGTAGTTTACATTGAATGATGAAATGATTACACACATGCACATGCATACATGAATACACACACACACATATATATATGGTGTAATCAAATACATTTTAACAAATTGATATTAATATATCATAATCTATATTTTGATAACATGTGCATATTAATTATATGTACTTCTTATAAACTTGAAAATAAACCATTTACAAAATCTTTAAAATAATCGTTTATTATAATAATATGTTGTAACTCATTTTATGTTCTAGTGTTACAATATTATTATACCACTTTAGAAATTAAATATTAACTTAATAAGACATATAATTATATAATCATATAATAAAAATTATTTTTGCTAATACTTAATCATTATTGCTTTTTTATAATATACTATTACATTTGTCATTTCTTATGAAATATAACCTTATTCATTAACATTAAGATGTTAACTAATTCTTTAAATGTGAAAGTATATTTAAAATGTAATAATAATACATTAATGTATACATCATAAAGTTATGCTCACATATCCCAAAAATCAATTATTTTATGCATAACATGCTAATGTATATTGTTGTCCATTATTATTCAATATTATATTATAATTGACTGTTAATATTACATATGTTTTGTGTTAAATATCTTACTAATATATATAACATGCCATTTTAATATGTTCAATTTATATAAATAAGCAATAAAGGTTACACGATCAAAAACATTAGATCACTTAATGTTACACTTTTATTTAAAAAGTTTTTTGTTAGTTAAATTTGAAGAATAAAAAGAGGTTTTGTAAATATAAGATTTAACTTATTATATATATTTTAGAATGAAATATATATATTTAGGATGGAATAAACAAGTGATGTTAACAAACGAAAATATTGACTAAAACAATAATATTATGGAATTAGAAAAATTCATCACAAATAAATTTTAATAAAAGGAGATTTATGTTTAAAGATGAAAAATCCCATTAGATATTTTTAAACCAGTGATACGATTTTAATATATAATTTATAATATACCCATACATATTATACATGTGTAATTGTACTTACAATAACAACATGTTGTAAACGATGTACAGTTAGTTTAATGAAATTGTTCAATGTATACACGCGTATTGGCCATCTGCAAAGACAAGATATTCATGGTCACTACGGTGTGTGTGTGTGTGTGTGTGTCTGTGTTGCATATGTGTGTATGTATGTCTATACGTACCACCAGTAATCTTGACATGAGCATTTGCCTTCTTCAAACAAATGGAACCTCGTAGAGTCCCTAACCACGATCCTCCGCTGTGTAACCTGAGATATGTACTTGTAGCAGTATGACAATCACTACATACCCTTAAGTTCTTAACCACTCTTAATGTTAAACCCTGCTCAGTACTAATCACCCATAAACGATAGCTAATCTTCACTGTGTGTAAATAATAACTTTTCCTTCTCTTTACCCTCCACAAAATGCATTACCGTCCTTGTGTCTGGTATATATCCTTTACCCTTAATCTCTGAATGCACCCTTTCCAGTTCCTGGTATATTCTTGCAGTTTCCGTGTGCGATTCGTCCCCTGAGACAAACCTGTGTATAACCTCCCACTTCTATATTGCTAACCCCAGCTTCCTGTATATGTATCCATTAGCCTCGCGTGCGTGCGTGTGTGCATGTCCATACACATATTACACATATAGATAATGTACCTTCTTCACACCATGTTCAGCCATCAATTTGCGTACTTTGGCTACTGCATTCCACTTGCCAAGCTCCGCATAGATATTGGAGAGTGAAATGTAACTGAAAATATGAATAAATATTTCTTATTAACTTCTTACTACTACATAGAACTTACCCGGTTGCGCCACTTGGTTCAATCTCTAGTAGCTTTTTAGCGATCTTTTTGGCACGCTCTATGTCACGGTGGTTTCGGCATGCACCTAGGAGTGAAGTCCATCCAACTGTGTCCGCCTGATTTATTAATAAACATGCTTAATATCTATAATTAATATTATTATAATATCAGAAAACACAGTGTGTGTATAGATAAATACATGAATACATGATTGAAAACTTTAACAACTTCATACCATGTGATAAAGTAGCTTGCGTGTGCGTGTGTAGAACATAACACAAATACAGTTGGACGTTTTAACTCTTATAATATATTTCTTTATGGCTCATATACATAAATACATAATATAAATTAATATTATTCTACAATACAGACTTACTTGAATAGGCATGTTCTCAAGAAAATTTTCTGCCTCCTCAAGCCGGCCTCCTCGTCCAAGTAAATCCACAACACATCCATAATGTTGTAAAGTCTGATAATTATTACCTTAGAACTAATCAAACTAACCGGTTGAATATAATTATGTAATACTTAAAACTAATAAATACGTTAGCAATAGTGCGTTCGTGCGTGAATGTGTGTGTGCACACGTACGTACCTTGTTTACGTTACGATACTCAGACATAGAAGTAGTATATTCTCCCCTGTGTGAAGAATCCAGCGTGACTACACCCAAGGAGCAAATAAACAAATGTATAACCGTCAGGTTTGACACCCTCCATTTCCATCCTCCTAAATAGATCCACAGCTTGTTTACCCTGTGCAAACTGTGCATAACCTCCTATCATAGTATTATACACCTCTGTGTCCGGTTTAATTATATTGTTAAATATATGTCTTGCCTGTTTCAGGTCTCCACATTTACCATACAGGTTTACTAAAGCAGTTATAATAAGCTCGTGCATTTCAAAGCCATGTTTTACTGCTTGCTCGTATGCTATTTTTCCTGCGTAACAAACATAAATTCCTAGCATATACATACATCTCTCTCTCTCTCTCTCTCTCTCTCTCTCTCTCTATCTCTCTATATATATATATATATATATATATATATTACAATTTCGTTTATACATTTTACCTTGCTCTAATGCTGATGAATCAGCAAACACGTTGAGTATTGTGGCAAACGAGACTGCATCTGGATCGCTAATTTTGGTCAGCATCCCATCAAACAGTTCACGAGCTTCCAACACCATTTTCTGTTTTGCATACGTGGAAATTATACTCGTCCACGTAATCACGTTACGTGTCTTCATCTTGTCAAACACTTCTCGTGCCTAGTCATATGTCATACTGGTTTATATAATATTAGAAGTTACAATAAATATGAAAGTATGTCGTCGCATTTGATAAAGAAAAACCAAACAAAACAAAGACACACACATAGAGAACAAAGCAAATAAGAATATGCATTGTATAATTAATACAAATATAATATACATATACATATACATACATTCTCTCTCTCCCCCCCCCCCCCCCCTCTCTCTCTATACACACACACACACACACATCTGAGTGTGTAATAAACATCAACATACAAAGAATTTATCTGAATATATGCACTGCCATACATGTAAATATAGTTTAAAGCAGGAACAGTTTCACAACCAGCAGTTAATTGTCCCCATGACCCCCCCGTGTGTGTCTGTCATACATGTATGTATAAATATGCGAGTGTGTGTGTGTGTGTGTGTTACAAACATATGCTTAACTTTACTAGATAGTAAACTTTACTAGATAGCTTTGTATATGAATACACACATAAATGTATGTATAAAATATGCGTGTGTGTGTGTGTTGTGTGTTTACAAACAGATATGCTAAACTTAGTAATTTGTAAAGTTGCATGCATGCATGCATGCATAAATATTATGTATACAAAAAATTGTTATATCTATGTGTTTCTCTCTGTATACATACCTCCGAATGTTTATAAGTGAGTTGCACACAATCGTATCTTTATCTAAGCCTTCATCGAGGATCCTCTTCTGAAGAACTCTTCCAAGTCCAATATCATCAACGATCGCAAATAGTGCCACGTACGTAATCTTATCTGCCTTAATCTGCATTTTCGAGTATATTCCCACAGCATCTTCCACTTGGTTATTCCGAGCATATGCCGAAATCATCACATTCCACGATACGAAGTCCTTAAAACAGGATATATTAGTATCTATGTACATTTGCACACGCATACATAAGTAGCATAGACATTTCGAAGTACACAATAATATATAATACACATACTTACATACAACGAAACATTAACGTTTTGTTTTGTTTTGTTTTGTTTTGTGTGTGTACGTGTGTATATTTCTTTAGTTATACACGTAGACCACACGCAAACACCTTAAAGAGAGTTTCATCGAATATCCTCCTGGCAGATTCTGCATCTCCACATCGTCCGTACATGCTGATCATCGAGTTCCGTACAACAATGTCCGAGTCGAGTCCGTACTGGGAGATGCAGGAGTGGATCATTCTGCCCTCGTGTAGTACGGCTGGAGACTTGCATGCATTGAGTATTGTTAACATGGCACATTTGTTCGCTCTTACACCAATAAGCTGCATAAACCTATCAAAACTTATATATATATATAGTTAACAATTCAGGTAATACGCGCACACACACACACATATTTATGTATGTCTCTCTCTCTCTCTCTCTCTCTCTCTCTATATATATATATATATATATATATAGAGAGAGAGAGAGAGAGGAGAGAGAGAGAGAGAGAAATATATATCAAATCATATGTAGGCCTGTCTACCATATAGCGTACGTAAAGTGAAGTGTGTGTGTGTGTGTGCGCGCGTATTACCTGAAAAGGTTAAGAGCTTCCTTGACATGACCATGAAGAGCATGAGCTGAGGTTATGGTTGTCCATGTGATCACATTACGAATAGGCATCTTCGAGAAGACTATTCTAAAACGAATTACAAGTAATACATTATTATATAAATACCACTATAATTATACCAAAATTTAATCATAATAAATATAATATATTTAGTATAGCCTATATTTAGTTATTACAAATGAATGTTATGTATGTAACAATAAGATATTTATACATTGGTAATATAACACACTCACACACTTGCCTCAATTAGCATGGAATATATTGCCACAGTTCTTAAACATATTGATCAATGCATTGCCCACTTTCACATCATAATAAAAATCCGAGTCTGCAATTATATCATGTATATGTATTCCATTGGGCAAATCCGATGGTGTTGTACATGATGCAAGAGAATTTATATATGTTATATCATCAGGCTTCACACCATCCCTTCGCATACTCTCGAGCATCTTTACAATCTCCTTGCTATCCCCTGAGATATATTACTGACAATCATATAATATATGACAGACACACACACACACACATACGTGTGTGTGTGTGTGTGTGTGTGTGTGTGTGTGTGTGTGTACTTCTGTGTAAAAGGTTTACCTGCCTGGGCATAAGCTGAGATGATGGCCATCCAGGAGTAAAGATTCTTCCTTTGAATTTTATCAAACACCAACTTGGCCTCATCAAGTTTTCGGCATTTTGCATACATGTTCACAAGATGGTTTGCCAAAACAATACTTTCACCTGGGTATATGCAATCTTGTTAGATATGCTTCCATACAGAAAGTGCTATATATGTATTACTAATATGTACCTAATACAACTCTCTCTCTCTCTCTATATATATATATATACACACACACACACACACACGCGTGTGTGTGTAATAATGTTTTCCATAAAAATTCCCTTTCCGGAAAAAATGATGTGTGTGTAATTGCATTACACTTAGATCTTTTATAGTGTATAGCAGTAACTTCACATAGTTTGCTTATATATGCATGTGTGTGTGTATATGAACAGACATGTTAGTGATTTCAATAAACCTTGTTTTGCTATATGTAGAACACAGATATAAAGGTCCATATGTATTCTGCATTCGCAATTACATGAAGAAAACACTGAATTATTTACATTTGTTCATACGCACTTACGTATGGGTATACACAATTTCACCAATATACCCGTTTGTTCTATCTCTAATCTGTGTATTCTTAGTCACATTATTCATAAGTACATATAAATACATTCATGTGCACACACAACACACACCACACACACACATGATAACTTATCATTGTTTACCTTGTACTAATAGGCCGTGCTTGGATAATTGCACAGTATGCACGAAGCGCCATTTACAAACTCTTCCCTGTAACCTGCTTCTTCTCACATTGAGCATCGGAACAGCCCTAAATTTCAATCTACTTACTAAACTTATTAAACCCTAAACCATAAACCCTAATTCTGAGTATATACAAAGTATATTCTCTGGAATCGTCGTTAAAAACACATATACCCGTGTGTATCTATGCATATATATAGATATATGGATCATTAATGAGGAAATTGTTGTATGTAATGACTAATCACTTTTTGCTCTATGTTTCAAACATAACTTAAATTATGTATGGAATATGTTTTAATATTATTTCTTAAATAGAAATATATATATATATATTTATATATTTTTTATTTATGTTTCAAACGTATCTTAAATTATATGTATGGAATATGATTTAATATTATTTCTTAAATAGAAAATATATATATATATATTTATATATATTTTTATTTAAGAAATAATATCAAAATATATTGGGGATATATCACATATTGACATCTTTTACACATGTAATATATATGTATGTTTATGTGTATACACGTGTGTATGTATATATGTGTATTAATATATGTAACGTGTATGATTTTAATTTGTTAACACTCTCTCTCTTCTCTCGTACATACACAGTGTCAACATGCATAATCCCTTTTCTCATACATACACACCGTGCGTGATCATGATTCATAATATGTAGCATGTCTCTCTTCTCTCATACATACATACCATGCACGATCCTGATGTTACAATATTATGTACTATGTATGTATAATATCTGTGTATAATATGTGTATGTATATATGTGTAATTTTTTAACACTCACTCTTCTCTCATACATACACACCATGCATGATCCATCCTAACCTTAAACCCTAAACCCTATGTAACACATTGAATTTACACATGTAATATGTATCTATGTTTGTGTGTATACACGTGTGTATGTATATATGTGTACTAATATATGCAATGTGTATAAATTTAATTTGTTAACACTCTCTCTCTTCCCTCATACATACACACCATGTATGATCCATGTTAATATGTACTGTCTCTCTTCTCTCATACATACATACCATGCATGATCCATAATATGTACTCTGTCTCTTTAATATTAATATGTACTAATATGTATGTATGTATGTGTATAATACTATGTGTGTATATATGTATCACTGCACGTGAAACTTTAACACTCTCATGGACACACACATGTTAAACCCCTGCATGATTTTTATTCTTGGGGTGTATGTGATACACCCACGCACACGCACATGTTGATAATATAATGAAAGAATATTCATTTAGGGCGAATCTATCTTTTATTCTTTTTAGGGTTTAAGTATATTCTTAAAAGGAATATTCAATTAGGGTTAATATATATTTTATTCTTTTTAGGGTTTAGGTATATTCTTAGGGTTTCAAGAAGCAAGGTGGCAGAGGCGGCAGATGTGAGATCTCCCTCTCTCTCACACACAGGTGAGATCTCTCTCTCTCACACGCACACTCCTGAGTTTATTTATTTATTTTTATTTACATATACATTTATATGTGTGTGTATCTTAATAATATAATTTATTTATCTATCTCTTGCACACACATGCACACTCCTATACATACATACATATATATATATTATATATATATCTGTGTGTGTGTGTGTTTGTGTATCTATATAATTTTATTAATTTATTAATTTTATCTCTTGCACACGCACGCACACTCCTGTTTATCTGTATGATTTTATTTGTTTCGCTCACACACGCATACACACGATACATATACACACCACATATATATATACCTATATACATACATATATTATGTGTACCAGTATCTGTATAATTCTATTTATTTATCTATCTCTCGCACACACACGCACACTTATACATATATATATATATATACACACACACACACATACACACATTATATATGTGTGTGTGTGTGTGTGTTTATTTGTATGATTTTATTTGTTTCGCTCACACACGCATACACACATATACATATACACACATATATACCTATGTACATATATACATACATTATTATGTGTACCACTATCTGTATAATTTTATTTATTTATCTATCTCTCGCACACACATTATGTATCTGTATAATTTAATTTATTTAGCATACACATACGATATACATATACAGTGTGTGTATCAGTAATTTTTATGATTTATTTATCTCTGGCACACACACGCACTCTTCTACACACATATATAAATATAGATATATATATGCGTGTAGCGGCGGGATTAATCCCGCCGCTATATAGTTAGACCCGCGGGCGGCGGGATTAATCCCACCGCTATATGGTTAGACCCTCGGCAGCGGGATTAATCCCGCTACTCATTCGTTACCCTCATGAGTGGCGGGATTAATCCCGCTGCCCTTCAGGCAGGCTATTCGGTTAGCCTCATCAGCAGCGGGATTAATCTCGCTGCCTATGCATGCCCTGCGCGAAATCCGGCGGGATTTATCCCGTTGCCAATGGCCTGTCTGAAGGGCCTAGGCGGTGGGATTAATCCCGCCGCACGCCCATGCCTTATGCGAAATCCGACAGGATTAATCCCGCCACACATGGCTTGTGGGAAAGCTTGGGCGGCATGATTAATCCCGCCGAGCCTTCAATCACCGGAAAATGTAAAATAAACAAAGCAAAAAAACTATGCCTAATTTTATAAATATTAGGGTAAAATTTTTTTTACTAACATACTAAGGGAAGTACTAAGGGTCCAAGAACAAGGGTTGGTTTTTGGGTTTGTAACATGTATAAAATTATATTATAATTCGTTAAAATATAGTGAAAAAATATTTTATTTATTTCTCATTTAGATTATGTTTTTATTTCACCATGGTAGTTTGATAGTAAGTTAAATTAGGAATAATTTTCTACTTTGTAAATAAGGATAGAAAGAAAAAATTATTTAATTTAATATATCATAATAAATATATTTTAGTTTTGAATTATATTAGAAATGCACACTTGTATATTATATTATATACACACATACATCCTCTATGTAAACTCGACAATTATGACTTAACAAAAAATATTTCATTTTGAATTATATAATGTTTAACCTATGTGGTATGTGTGTATGAAAGAGACAAGAAATATTTTGAATTATATAATGTTTAACCTATGTGGTATGTGTGTATGAAAGAGACAAAAGAGGAGAGATGCATTATACATTCCACGGTCGATTCAAATGGTGTGCTATGAATGTTTTAATTCTATATATGTGCGTGTGTGTGCTCATGGATGTGTATATGAGGTGCCCATGTTGGTTTTTTGTCTCTGAGTTTTATAATGTGGTTTAATGGTTTGACATGAGCATGTGTTGAAAGTATATAAGCATGTGTGCATGCATAAATTCATCTCTCTTTGTCCCTCTCTACACACACATATATAAATAATGTCTGTAAGATGTATAGACTCACATATTTAAATTATAATATATATAATAGATATTGTGAAACTCTTTATATACATACATATTTATATAAAATATTACATGTAATACACGTAAGCTAACCTAAACAGGGGATCCTAGAATATGCTTTAGGGTTCTTATGTGAAGCGGCGACGCTCCGTTGCTGCAGATTCATGGTCCGTGCGCAGCGAATACGGCAGCGTCTCGGATGCGGATGAACTGTTCGCCAGGCCGAGGCCATGATTGAGACCGCCTCTGTCCAGGATTTCAGGTATCTGGCTGTGTCAATCTGAGGAGAGAGAGAGAAGGGAGGGAGGAGAGAGAGAGAGAAGGAGAGAAGGGAGAGGGAGAGAAGGAGAGAGAGAGAGAGAAGGAGGAGAGAGAGAGAGAAGAGAGAGAGAGAGAGAAGGGAGGGAGAGAGAGAACACCATCCCCGGCCGTACCATTGGTATCTTCTTGGTTTATGCCAGAATCTTTCTCGTCCAGATCCTGCAAGGCAGGGTTTGCTAATGCTCCCTCTCTTGCCATCTCTTGTGCCATTTCTGGAGGTATACTGTCACCCGAGTGCTTCCCCATATATGTCAGCTACAACAAAGTAACATTTAATTAATACTACACAATAGAAGCATACAAAATGCGTTTACACACACACACACACACACACATATATATATATATGGAGAGAGAGAGAGTCAATCGTACATCATTTCTTTATAAATATATGCACATCCACACATATGTATGTATTTCTATGTAATTCAGTACACATGTATGTGTGAATCTGTGCGTTAATTTTACATAAAAATGGTGAAAATGATTTAAATCAATGCGATAGTAATCTAATTTTGTATATAATTTCACATACCTTTATGAAAATCCGGGAGAAGGAGGGAGAAGAGAGAGAGAAGGGAGGGAGAGTGAATACTACATAAAGTGAAATATTATATATTGACACAATCTTCTGAAACGTAAATTGATAAACAATTAACTCTTATCTAATGCTACCAATAAATGTTAAAAATATTTCTAGAAAGTTTATAAAAATTAAATAGTAGTTTATTACTCATTTGAATATTATACATCTCTAGTTATATCTGTTTATTACATATTATCAACTGTTAATTACAAAGTTGGTTTTTACTTAACGCAAGAACTGTGTTATATATATATACTTAATGATTAGTCGTGTACAGGGATAATTGTTGTATACTATAGTTGCATACCCACTTAAATCGTTAAGCATGTGTATGTTGTCTTACATCAGAGTCTATGTACGCGTTTAATATATATGCATACATATAGAATACATGTCAACATATATACATCCATATATACATGGACTTACGCAGTATGGGTGCATATTAGAAAATGTGTGTGTGTGGGTGCTTGCGTGCTATGACCATTTAACTATGCATATGTTACATGTCATCTGCTGTATAAAAAATCTAAGCTTATTTAATAGCATATATGTCTTTTTGTTCTTATTTCATGTTCTGTGTCTTCACAGATAATACAAAACTTGTTTATATTCTGCTGTGTGAGATACATTGCTGTCGCACGTTTTGTTGTCCATGGATACACCTTGAGAGCACGATGGTTGTCATATGCAAGATGTGTGCAAACTAATGCCGAAGACAAAAACCAGGTTTATTCATGTTTTCATGTGTACCCTAGTCTCCTTAGTTAGTAATAGAATACATTCTTACAGTTATAGGAGGGATTATTGTTCCTTGCTATATATATTATATGTAATATTATATAAAATATTACATATAATATATACATACTCATATAGTTATTGCAAGGATTAGAAAGATAAGTGAAAAAGCTTAGAAGAAAGAGACAAGTAGAGATTTAATGTTTATTGTTTTTAATTTAATTAATGAAATTTAAAGAGTTTTTATTAAGTACAATTAAAATAATAAAAAACTTAAATTTAAATAAAATAAATTATATAGAAAATAAATAGAAATTATTACTGTATAAATAAGGGTAAAAACAAGGGTAAAAAAAACAATATTACAAGGTATATTAACTATAATAATTACAATGTTAAAAAACAAACAATTTGACCTTAGTATGTTAACTGCTTTTTACAAAAACAAAGGCTTGTTTTCTAGAGATGTTTTTTACTTTAAAAATGACAAAAACTAGGGGTTTACATTTTCGGTGAATGTTTGGTGGAGGGATGAATCTCGCCACCCTTCTTTTTTTCCTCCTTAATGAGTCGGACCAATCCCAAACGTTTCTGTTTGAGACGTAAAAGGTTTATAACATACCAATGGAGGGGACTGAGAAGGGTGGCGAGATTCATTTTACCATCCCTTACATGGTGGGCGAGATTAATCCCGCCGCCTTTCTGGAGCCCCTGAAGGGGTGTGCTAAATAAATCTTGTCCAGTTCTCTCTGAGACCGAGAAGGGTGGCGGATTAATCTCGCACACCTGTTCAGGGCCTTTAAAAAGGTGGCGAGATTAATCCCACCCACTCTTTCATGAGGCATTGAAGGGGTGGCGAGATTAATCCCGCCGCACCTTCCATGTGAATATATATGTGTATTAGTATATATAAGTTGCATATCTCATTTTATTTACTTTTATTATTTTATCATAATATTTCGAGTAAAAGCTAGGAAACTATGTAAAATTGTCCAGAGCTCACATTTGTGGTGGTTCTAAAAGGAAATGTTATCTTTCTTTTGCACTAGCACAAATGTGAGCTTTGGACAGTTAACTTCCACTCTCTCTGTGTATTATTTTTGTATATTCGGGTTTATACAAGTGTGTGTGCGTTTTTATATGATTTATATTCATAGTGTATTATTTTGCAGAAGGACGATTTGATCAAACAAGGAGATTCAGTCATTAGTATGGGTCGTCGTCAAATTCTGGGTAAGAATTAAAATAAAATTTATTATACTCGGATATGTATTTGAAGAATTAATCATATTTGTATTCAGATGTGGAATTGAGGTGACATTGAAGACGAGAGTAGGAGAAGAGATGGGTAGGGGGATTTTGGAATCAACTTGGCCATATTTCAAACTAAATGGGAAGCGCATTGGAACAACCATGGTTGCTGTCAAACTAACCTCTGTCACATCGCATGGACAAGCAAAACAATGAAAAGTGGATGTGCTAGTCAAGCATTCGAAAGCATGCTGTGAACCCAGATTGAACGATGCTCGACACATATGCCTTGTTCCATCCAATGTCATGTTCTCGGATCCAGAGGTCGCCAGTTACAACATTAATTTCGGGTGGTCTTGTCGACTTGTGGATAATGACGTTCACGTGTTCATTAATGATGTTGATCGTGGAGTTCTTCTTCAACTCAACGAAAGCCCATTTATGAAGGGGATCCAATTAGATGTCTACTTCGAAGATCTTCAGACTCATTAAGTAGGTGTATTCTCAATAGAGATTGCTTCACAATACAGAACATCCACAAGTGGAGCAATCATCCCTCTTCACATTGAAGAAGAACATAGCGACATCATAAGGGAGATTGAGAGGGTGGCTCGATCTCAGGTTCTTTATAAATCATGTTCAATTTGCTTAGAAAATTTTGGGAGCTGGAAGAGTGTGTCGAGAACATTAGAACAGAATCAATCGGGGATCACACATGTTGATTTGGATCGTAGAAAAATCATCAGTCGTTTTGTCAGCTGCACCTGTGGCATCCCATGCTGCAATAAGCCACAAGGAAATGATGTTGGATGATAGGATTTACGAGTAGGGTTAAGTATTGCAGCGTCAACCCAAACTTCAATTACAGGCCACTCAACTAGGAACGTGTAGCTGAGCTCATGGAGAAGATGAAGGACGACAATTCTTATACCGTTCCACATAATGCTGTTTTGTGTCCATACTACGAGAGAAACAAAGGCGCTGACAAAGTGTGGATCTCAACACTGGAACAAATGAGGAAGATTCAGATGGAGAATAAAAAATCAATTAAGTACTACATCATTAGTGACCAGCACACAATAACGGCAGCCCAACGACTTCTCGATGAACACAACAAAGGAACGATGGCTGTCACAACCCGATACAGGATACAGGATTCCGGATACAGGATACAGGATGCAGGATTTCGGATACAGGATACGGGTTACAGGATATGCCTGCAGGATATTCCTACAGGATATACCTACAGGATATTCTTGCAGGATATTCCTAAGGATATACCTACAGGATATTCCTACAGGATATGCCTATAGGATAAGGGCCACTATTCTTAGCTCATGACTAGATTAGACTCATGACTAGATTAGCTTGGAGTTGTGAGCATAAAAGCTCCGACCTAATTGTTGTACAATCAGTTACTATCAACACCAGTCTTTCTATGATCATTCTTGTTCTTGTCTTGTTCTTGTCTTGTCTTGCTCCTTTGCCTCCTGCTCTTGTCTCGCTCCTGGATCCTGTCCTGTTCCTATCTCGCTCTTGGATCCAGTCCTATTCCTGTCCTACTCCTGGATCCTGTCCTGCGTCTTGTCTTGCTCCTGAGGTCCTAGTTCCGGTCTTGTTTCCTATCCTGCTCCTGAGTCAAGCCTTCCTACTCTTGGAATCCTGCTCAGTTCCTGTTTCCTGGATCGTGGCTTGACAGTTTGATAGTAACTGCTTTCATAGCTCTTCGTTTCCCAGCTACTTTTTTTCCTTGATTCTTTTCCTTCGTTTTTCTCTTTTCTTTCTTTCATAAGATCATGGCTGATTTTGAGCACTTTCAACGCGAGCACCAAATGTTGCTTCATGAGCTGGCCACTTTGCGCCAAGTGGTCACCGATCTGCAAGGCTCCACCCATGCGGCACATGCAGCTACTGATGCATCCTCCAAGGCTGCTGCGCAGGCTCTTTCTCAGGCATCGGTGGTTCCTCCTTCATCGAACTTTTCTCCAGAGCCAAAGATCAGCATGCCAGAGAAGTTCAGTAGCAACCGTGCCGATTTCCAAGGTTTCCTGAATCAGATCCGACTCTTGATCCGCATGCAACCACGCCACTACTCGACGGATGCACAAAAGGTTGGCCTTTTGGCATCCTTACTGTTAAACAGGAAAAGGGCTCTCTGCCTCACCTTTTCCTATTCAACCTGTTTCCTTCACGCAGACAGGAAACCTTTCATACAACGTACAGGAAAGGCTACACCCTTTCCTTTCTCAACTCTCAATATATCTGTATATATATATCAGACTCTCCCAGTGCCACTATGACTGGTCTCCAAAGTCAAGGCAAGAACGGATTTTGGCTATTGCCTTGTTAGATCCATTCATTGAGAGTACATAAACACACACACAAGATTCTCTAATATGCACCTTTCATTACTAACATGAACACAAAAGACAAAGTGTAGAGAACCTTTATCTCCTGCTAAAACTTCAAATGGAGACCCTTCCTTCGTTGCCCTAACTTCCCTTAACTACTCTTTCTCTCGCCACGTCATCCTTTTCCCTTTTCCTTTTCCTTACCTTTTCCTCTCGGTAAGGATTTTCCTCTTCCAAAGCCTTTCCTTCCATACTTACTACGGACCTTCCTACCCTTATTCTCTCTACAGTAGGACGTCCTATGCTCCTAATATTTTTCCTTTAACACTGCCCCCTCCTTATTTGTTGCTGTGTCCTCACGGCAACACATCCTGCGCATCATCCTGATATTCCACCTCCTCCTGATCCTTATACTTCTGAAACTCCGCCTTTTCCTTATCGAGCTCCTGCTGCACCATTGCTACCTGAAGACGAAACGCCTGCGTCTCCTTCCTAAGCTGCTCGTTCTCGTCCTGAAGACGCTGGAACTCGTCCACCACCACCGACAATATAGTGGCAGTCTGCTGGGTTTCATCTCTTGCTCGCACTAACCTCTGGAACAATGTCATCGGCTCTTGTGACGTCACCGTGGGCTTAAGCTCCACCACCGGACTTGGAGTCCTCTGCTTAATCGGTCGCTGAATCCCCTTACTCACAAGTCCCTGGAGTGCCGTCATCTTCGGCGCCATCACGCTCTCCACTGCTTGTACAATGAGCCGCTGAATGTCTGCCCTATCTTTAATCGTGTACCCAGCGTTGACCAAATGATTGAATAGACTCGCCGCCATCTGAGTTGCGTCCAAAGCCTCATTCCCTCCTCCAACGACCTGTTCCACCATCTCCGACTGAAGCTGCGCTAGAACCTGTGCAAACTGAATTTGCGTGTCTGTAGTCTGCACCTCTTTTCGCGCAAACGCCTTCCTGCGCTTGAAGGAGATATCCGCCTGCATTCCGCCGTCAAGATTCTGCTGATTCGGCTCCTCCTCTTCCAGGCGGAAATCAGTCACCGGCATACCCTGCGACCCACTTCCCCGATACATCCCTCGTCCATACATACCTGTATGTGTGCGTGGAGAATGCTGAAAGGGCGGCGGATTGAACTGATGCCTCGGAAACTTCGCTCCCCGCGCCATCTCCTCAGCTTCTCTCGCAATTCCCACTACTTCCTCATCGGTTATATCCACCGTTGTGGGTGTAACCGTCGGAAAGGGAATATCCGAGGATACTTTCTGCTTGTCCCCGATCTCCACCGTCTGTTCCCCAACCGTTGGCTCACCCTCATCACATCCCTTCTTCTTAAAAGGGTCTATCTCTCCCAACGGGATTATCATCATCCGTCTCTCACGCAACAGTTTCATCATATTCTCCTGTTCCTTCCCCATCTGTGGTTCCAGCTCCGACTGAAGTTTTCCACTCTCCTGCCTGGCTTTTGTTCTCCGTTCCTTCTCAACCTCCTTTGGTTCCTCGTCCTCTCCAGGTTCGTCTTCTTCCTCCTGTTCCATCGAAGGTTCTTCTTCCCGTATGATCTCTTCTAACTGCTCGTCTTCCTCCTCGTCAAGGTCTACCACTATTCTCGGCTCGGAGTTATCCTGTACTCCTAGCTTTGACTTCTTACCTTTCTCACCCGATCTAGTATTCCTCCTTGCGGTCGTTGATCTCTCGACCTTTGATTTCTTCCTCTTTGGCGTTCTCTCCACCTGTTTCTCCTCCTCTGCCTGCAGGTCAACCTCTATTCCTTTTCCCTTCGTCTCCCCCATCTTGCGCTTGGTTTGCTTCTTCTGGAGTGACTCCGTTTCTCTCCTCACTTGCTTCATACGCGCGACTATCTCCGGCCCCGCCGGTTCGCCGTATTGGCGTACATAATCCGCGATTATCTGTACCCATGTGAAGGCCATCATGGATGAAGGCTCTCCCTTCTTCTCTAACTCCTGCATTGCACAGAGGTGCTCCCTCAGCCTTTTCAGCAAATACCTTGCCACTCCTACTGGCCTCCTTTCCTTTAATCCATCATATAAGGACATGACCGGATTCGATGCTGTAATATAAGATGTCCGAAATTCAAATGCGTTAACGATAAAATTCATCGCTAACTGCGTTTCCTCCCTCAGATCGGAAAGCTTCAACCCCACCTTGCTCACATACTGTTTGCCTTCCTTTAAGTACTCTGTAAGGTGTGCCTTCTCGGCCTTTACCTCTCCTTCCGAATGTGGGAGGTGAAATACCTCCTCCACCAACCTATCGGTGAAAAGGAGTTTCCTCTCCTCTGCATAAGCTACAAATCCTGTATCCGGCTTCTCCACCTTCTCCAAAAGCATCACTAAGGTGAAGCATTCTTCATCATGAGGCTCGGCATCTCTTAGAATCTCCGCGTATGGCCACAAGCCTATCTCTCGCAGAACCTTCTCCATTTCACAGGAATCCCATTTGGTGTGCATCAGCTGTACATTCCCCACTCTCTCTCCATCCGGAGGATTCACCAGCTCCCGGCAATTCCGCGCAGACACAAGACCCTTCTTTGCCGACATCTCTCTCTCACTGCGAAACCCTAGATCTGCTGCCTTGTTTTTCGTGCACTTCAGAGAGCAGAATATGCTCTTCAACTCAACATAAATATTACTCCCTTCAACGAGGTATTTCCTTATCTTATTAAGGTTAACCTTTCCTTCTATTATCTCTCCTTCCAATGTTTCCAAATCCACCACACCTTCGTCCTTTACAGTTTTAACCCGAAAAGGGCCTATCCAGTTCAAATTAAACTTCTGGCCTATTTCATCCACCTTTCCCCTGTACCAAAGGACGAGATCACCTACCTTTATCTCTTTGCCTTTCCTTCGCCTATCTAGCCAAACCTTCCGCCTTCTCTGAATCGCCTGTATCGTCCACAGGGCATGCATTCTCCTCTCATCTAACTTCTCTAGCTCTATTAAACGAGCTTCCAAAGACTCCTTCTCCCCCATCCTATATTGAATTGCTATTCTCAAGGATGGCACAATATACTCCATCGGAGTTATAGCCTCCAATCCATACGCAAGCTTAAAAGGTGTCGTACCTGTAGTCACCTTATAGGCTGTTCTATAAGCCCATAATACTTCTGGTAACCTTTCATCCCAATCCTTCTTATTTTCCTGAACCACCTTCCTTAAAACGTTCTTAAGGACTTTGTTTGTAGATTCAGCTTGTCCATTACCTTGTGGGTAATATGGTGTAGACTTCTTATGTTTTATCACAAACTCCCTCATAAGCATTTCTATTGTTTCATTCACGAAATGCTTTCCTCTATCACTTACAATTTCCTTAGGAATACCATAACGTACTATTATAGTATTATATATAACCTTCGCTGTATTATATGCATCAGCCTTTTTCATAGGCTCTGCCTCTACCCATTTAGTCATATAATCTGTTAAAACCAATATATATTGATTCCTTTTTGAACTTATAGGATTAACTGGTCCTATAAAATCCATTCCCCATTTTTGAAAAGGTTCCAATGGTAGAACTGGATTATAAGGTTGTATTTGTTTCTTTGGAGGCAATTGTGCACGTTGGCATTTATCGCATGCCTTACAATATCTATTTACATCTCTCCATAAAGTAGGCCACCATAACCCTGCCTGAAGGATTTTCCTTCCTGTTATTTCCTCTGCAAAATGTCCTCCTGCAAGGCCTGAATGAGCCTCTTTAAGAACCTCTGGGGCCTCTAAAGGATCCACACACCTTCGTAATACCCCATCGGACCCTAGTTTATACAGCTTTCCTCCCACAAGAGAAAAGTGTCGTGTCCTCACGACAAAGAGCTTCCTTTCATCGGGCGTCTTATATGTAAGTGGTACTATTCCAGTGGCTAGATATTGTGTAATATGATCTAACCACCTTAATGGAACATCGACACGAAATAAACTGGCATCAGGAAAGTCATCCATAGTACGAATCGGAAGTTCGCCTGTTTTAATACGACTTAAATGATCAGCCTGTTCGTGTTGCTTTCCAGGTTTATGAATTATTTCAAAATCATATTCCTGTAGAAGTCACCTGTAGTAGGAACCCTGGCTAACCTTCCTGTAAGTACCGGTTTATTAAGTAAATATAATAAAGCTTTATGATCCACAAAAAGTTTTACTTTATTAGCCAAAAGATAATGTCTAAATTTGTGGATGGCATATACCATGCCCAATGCTTCCTTTTCTGTAGTAGTATAATTTACTTCTGCAGGTGTGAGCCTGCGACTAGCATAATAAATAGGACGATCCTTACCGTCCTCTTGCATTTGCGTAAGGACAGCTCCTATAGCAATATCAGAGGCATCAACTTGTACATGGAATTCCCGATCCCACTTGGGACTAACCAATATGGGGGCTTTAATAAGAGCCGTCCGAAGGTTATCAAATGCCTCTTGACACTCTAAAGTCCAAACATATGGCACATCAACCTTAAGCAAATCGGTTAAAGGTTTGGCGAGTTTAGCATAATGCTTTATGAACCGCCTATGGTAGCCTATTTTGCCTAAAAACCTTCGTAACTCCTTTATATCCTGTGGTGGTTGTAGGCTAAGGATAACCTTAACCTTGTCCTGATCAACCAATATTCCTTCCCTGCAAACCACATGTCCTAAAAGGACTCCTGATTTGACAAAAAAATTACATTTTTCTGGATTTAAAGCAACTGAATTTTGTCTGCATTTCTGGAAACATTTTTCCAAACACTGTAAATGTTCCTGTTTTGTACTATACACACTAAAGTCATCCATAAAGACTTTCATAAAATCTAAAAGGTATTCACGAAAGGTATCCGTTATAATTCTTTGAAACGTAAAGGGTGCATTACATAAGCCAAAAGGCATAACCCTATAGGCATAGGCACCCCACGGACTTATAAAAGCGGTCTTATGTTGATCTGCTGGAGCTACCATCACCTGATTATATCCTGAAAAGCCATCCATAAAGGAATACATTTCATGGCCTGCAACATTATCCAGCATTTCCTCTGTGAAAGGAATAGGAAAATATCCTTAGTTGTAACATCATTTAGCTTTTTATAATTGACACACACTCTTAGCTTCCCATTCTTTTTAGGGACGATCACGAGTGGTGACAACCATTGCGCTCCTTGTATAGGATATATAAAGCCAACCTTCAACATTTATCAATCTCCTCTTTCACCAATTTAGCATAGTTAGGATTCATCCTGTATGCACTTTGTTTAGCCGGTTGGCATCCCGGCAATAATTGAATAGTGTGCATACATATCTCTGGTGGTATTCCTTTAAGATCCTGATAGGACCATGCAAATACATCCTTGTATTTGGCTAACAACATCAATCCTTTATCCCTAAAATCCGGATCCAATCCTTGAGCTATATTTAATATCTTAGGTTCCATTTCTGTACCTATATTAACTTGCTCTAAAGGATCGTTCGTGTAGATATATGTATATTCAGCAGGTTGTTCCTGCAAATTCATTTCATAAGGAACAGATTTATAAAATTTTTCCTGCAAGCCCAGATTGTTCTGTTCTTGTTCCTTTTGAAAGATGCTTTTCCTTTCCTTCAGAATAGCATATAAATCAATCTCTGCAAGAGCTTTTAGTCAGGATATGTTTTTAAAATTGCTCTTCCTCCTGATCATCCAAGCCCCGCACCCAATCATACCCTTCCAATGCAACTGGCCGATCCTTCTGTGCTAAGTATCCCTTAGCATAGTATGAATATCGACCTTCAAGTCACCTTGTTCTATTGTCATTTTTCCGAGCCCCAATCCTGCACCGCTTGGGCCACCTTAAGCCAAGGTCGTCCAACATATAGTATATCCTGTCCTTCCATTCGTAATTATATTTGTATTTAAGTCCTTTAACGGATATAGTGACTGCTCTCACAATGCCCAATGGCCTTACACTTCGTTGATCAGCCATTTTAAGGTTAAATGGAGCCGGTTGGATAGGTCCCAAACCCATCTTTTTACATTCTTTCCTCAATAAAATTCACACCTGAACCTCCATCTATTAATACTCTCTTTAACTTATTCCTTCCCACATATACTGTGATGCAAGGAACATGTCCATCATAATCACCTTCATACAGTACTTCCTTATCCATTTTACAAACTGTATATCACAGGTGATGTTTGCTGAACTAAACTTAATGCATTTAATATCTGGTTTCTTATGTAAGGAGCTACCTTTATCAACTGTCCAAGCGTAATCTTTATCTCCTGATTTATAGCTTGGTGATACATGGAGTCCATTGTTTTATCATGTAATGGTAATAATGAAAAACTTTGTTCACCTTTATCTATATCACCTTTATCTGTACCTTCTGATTCGTTATCAGTCTGACCTTTCTGGTCAGAATCCTGCTCCTGCTTGCTTACATTTTCCTGTAACAAGCTCTCCTTCTTGTTAGTAGTAACTACCTCACCTTCTCCATAACAAGAGGATTCCTTCTTCTTCTCTTGAAGAGCTATAACTGCCCTTACCACGGGTGGATACTCATCTTTTCCTCCTCTATTTGAATAAGCCGTGTTGTAGGCTGCACATTAGTCGTTTTGGTGGAAGTAGGAGGTTGTACCTTCCGCCTAGGACATTCCCTAGAATATGTCCTGTTTCACCACATGTATAACAAACCTGGGAAGGAAAATTCCTACCCTGCAATCCTTGTTTATCATTTCCTTGTTTATAGGAATCATTTCTGCCTCTTTGACCTTGATATGGTCTTTCCTCTCCTCTATATTGCCTATCATTTCTTTCAGGATAAGGTCTATCATTCTGCCACACCTTATATGGACCATTTCTTCCTGCATAATAATTTCCTCTCTAATTTCGTAAGGATTATCATTCCTTCGGTCATAATATCCACTTTCCTATTCTGATAAGGAACTTCATTCCTTCTGCCATATATATTGTCCTGTTCTCATAAGGAATGACATTATCATTCCTATCATTCCACGGTTCCTATTAGGTGGGAACCTTCTAGGAGGTGGACGTTCATCCATTCTCCTTTCTCTCTCTATACTAGCCACATTCTGGTTCAGGAAATGTCTGCAGTTTCGGGCTACATGTCCTTCCTTTCCACAGATTTGGCATGTAGGCAGTTGCAGCCTACATTCCTCCACCGTATGGCCCGGATTGTTACATTTAGTACACCATACTTTTTCCTTTAACTCCTCTTTAACTGTCATTCCTTTTAAAGTTTTCATCATTTGAGCCAATGCTTTCTCATCTATAGGATATTTTCGAACTTTTACTACATCAGCTTCCTCTTCCTCTTCATCAGAGGATTCTTCCTTTCTTCCATATACTTTCAGCTTTCCTTCTGCAATCTTTTCTATCTGCCTTCTCTTCTTCTCATATATTTTTAATTGATTAATGAGATCCTCTCTATCCTTTTCATTGATAGTAAGTGCTAGATCTCTATATGGTTTTAGCAACCCTTGCTTATACCATTGCAATAAGGCATCCATCTTCACATATGCCTTACACTTTTTCTCATGTTTCTTAAAACGGTGTGTATATTCATCTATCTTTTCTGTTTTGCCTTGAAGGATAGTCCTTAACTTCTCTAAATGTTCCTCCGGCAATTCCTCCTTTCTGAAATATTCCTTAAATGCATCAGTAACCTTCTGATAATTCTCCTGACTTCCTTTTCTAAATCATAATACCAATCAGAGGCATTTCCTTTCAATGTATGTGGAAATATAAGCAGCCTTTCTGCATCCGTCACCTTATACAGTTTTACTACCTCTTCAAACTGTTGTAAGTGCCTTTTCGGATTTTCCTTCTTTCCTGCAGAGAATGTGGGATACATCACCGTACCCCCAAACATTCCCGGGAAAAGTGCCATATTTGTAATAACCTTTGCTCTGGTGTATTTCCTCTTACACCTTCCTCCCTTCCTCTTCGGGAGTTCTCAGGAGATCCTTCTCCTTGCAATCTCGGTATATGAACAGGCACTCCTCCTCTCACTGTTTCCTCTAAACCAGCTGTTTGATACTGCCTCCAATTCTCTGGATCAGCCTCAGATTTCTGTATTGTTTCTGCAATATCCTCTACTATCTTGCCAAGGATATTTTGACGTCTATTTTCGTCAGTTTCAGGTTGCTGTTGGGCAGCCACTCTATTGGCCTGCCTTTGGTTCCTCTGATCAGCTAAGGCTGAATCAGGACGATGGTTCCTCCACGGTTCCATTCATTCCTTCTCCTTTACACATCCGGCTCTACACCTTCCGAGCCTTTTTCAGAATGAGAATTTCTATCTTTTTAGCCTCTTTTCTCAATGAATGCTAACACTGCAATGGCGAAATCCCTCCGTGGTCGCCAATTGTTAAACAGGAAAAGGGCTCTCTGCCTCACCTTTTCCTATTTAACCTGTTTCCTTCACGCAGACAGGAAACCTTTCATACAACGTACAGGAAAGGCTACACCCTTTCCTTTCTCAACTCTCAATATATCTGTATATATATATCAGACTTCTCCCAGTGCCACTATGACTGGTCTCCAAAGTCAAGGGCAAGAACGGATTTTGGCTATTGCCTTGTTAGATCCATTCATTGAGAGTACATAAACACACACAAGATTCTCTAATATGCACCTTTCATTACTAACATGAACACAAAAGACAAAGTGTAGAGAACCTTTATCTCCTGCTAAAACTTCAAATGGAGACCCTTCCTTCGTTGCCCTAACTTCCTTAACTACTCTTCTCTCGCCACGTCATCCTTTTCCCTTTTCCTTTTCCTTACCTTTTCCTCTCGGTAAGGATTTTCTCTTCCACAGCCTTTCCTTCCATACTTATTACGGACCTTCCTACCCTTATTCTCTCTACAGTAGGACGTCCTATGCTCCTAATATTTTTCCTTTAACACTTACTAAGTGGATCTCCACGAGCTTGGGTTGCTCCCTTGCTGGAGCGTGACGACCCATTGATGGAGACTTTGAAGGTTTCGTGGCTGCCTTTGAAGCCTGTTTTGGAGATCCTGATAAGTACCGTTCTGCATGCACAAGTTACGGAGGCTCACACAAGGATCCAGACCAGCTTCCGTTTATGCATCCGAATTCCAGCAATTGTGCACAACATTCCATGGGACGAGACTGCATTGATCGAACACTTTCCGTTTTGGGCTGAGGGATGATGTGAAGGACCTTCTCCTTACGTTACCGGATGCTCAAACGTTAGCGGAGATCATGCAACAGGCCGTTCGCTGCGACAACCGTTTGTTCGAGCGCCGTCAGGAAAAATTCCGTCAGCAGTTCCTGCCAACCAATCCTGTAGCCGTAGCACATGTTCCTACGACACCTTCTGGAGCAGTTCCTATGGAGGTTAACAATCCAAGCGTGGCCCACTTTCAACTGCTGAGAAGCAACGTCGTCGGGTGAGAACCTATGCTTGTATTGTGGTGCAGCAGGACACAAGGTGGCGGAATGTCCTAATAAAGCCAGAAGTTCAAGACGCGTGAAGCCGAAGCTGAAGTTCAGTCGGAAAACTTCAATGTCCACTTCGTCTAGGAGCCGCGAAGTTGGACGTAGGTGCAGGCTCCATTGGTGCTGCTCATACCATTCCATCACTCAAGTTTCCTGTACACATTCGCCTCAATAATCGAGAGCTCAAGGAGTTTGCCCTGTTAGACACTGGTGCAAATGCATGTTTCATGGATGACACTTTTGCAGCTCAGCATGGCATTCCGGTGGTGAAGTTGAAGCGTGCAGTTCCTGTAGAGGTGGCCGATGGTCGTTTGATTGCTTCTGGCGCAGTTACCCACGCTACCACACCTCTCTCTTGCAATCATGGTGCATTCAACTGTTCGATTTCCTTCAACTTGATCAAGACTCGGTCGACTCCCATCATTTTTGGCATGCCATGGTTCGTTGTTGCAAATCCGCAGATCGACTGGAGGTCTAGGACGCTCACGTTTTCCTCTCCAGCAGCCAGGATCAATCCTGTACCTTCCTGCGTGCAGGATACATCCTTGGTGTCTGAGGCAGTACAAGCTACAGGATTGACCGTGCCTGTTCCTGTACCAGTGTTGAAGACTCCTCTCGACAGGATTCACCTCATGTCAGTTCCTCAGCACATCCGCAGGCTCTCTCCACTCCTGTAAGTTTGCGTGTCCTGTACAGGGTTCTTCCAATCCTGTATCAGTGTCGAAGGTTCCTCCTCAACAGGATCCACCTCCTGTTGGTTCGTCAGCACACTCACAGGCTCTCCTCACTCCTGTGCAACCACGGACTTCTGTACAGGATTCTTCCAATCCTGTACACTTGTCAACATCCACACAGTTTCTCCAATCCTGCCTCTTTCTTTACTCTGTTCTGTTCCACCCCCAAGATCCTTCCTCTTTTTCAGTCACAGCTCCCTCCTTCTCCTCTCCGAGTTCTTACCACTACCATGCATGAACTTGCCACTGATCCTGCTCCTTTCCACCTTTTTGCCTTTCAAGTAACTCCTACGTCCTCTTCTACCTTTCCTGTGTCTGACTCTCCTGTTTTTCAATCTCCTTCTCTCTTCTTTCCTTCTCCTCCTTCTTCCTACCATCCAAGTACACGACTTTAAGGACGTTTTTGACAAGCACAAGGCTGCAGTTCTTCCTGTTCACAGGTCCTACGACTGTCCTATTGATCTTGCGAAGGAAAGACTCCACCGTTCGGACCGATTTACGCATTGTCACCCACAGAGTTGGAGGTTCTTCGCCAGTACATCGAGGACAACTTGGCATCCGGCTTCATTCGTCACTCAAAGTCCCCTGCAGGAGCGCCTATCTTCTTTGTCAAGAAGAAGGATGGGAGCTTACGTTTGGTTGTGGACTACAGGGGTTTGAATCAAGCTACCATTCGGAATCGGTACCCGTTGCCATTGATCCCGGAACTTCTCGATCGGCTGCGAGGAGCAAAGGTGTTCACGAAGATCGACTTACGAGGGGCCTACAACCTTGTACGGATTCGTCCCGGCGATGAGTGGAAGACTGCCTTTCGTACAAGGTATGGACACTTCGAGTACACGGTGATGCCTTTCGGCCTTACCAATGCCCCAGCCGTGTTCCAACACATGGTGAACGACATCTTTCGTGACTTCTTGGACCAGTTTGTGGTGATCTACCTCGACGACATTTTGATTTTCTCCAAGGACCAGGCGGCACATGACAAGCATGTACGGTTGGTTCTACAGCGGCTTCGTGAGCATGGCCTGTATGCGAAGTTGGAGAAGTGTTTTTTCGATAGGGATTCTGTGGAGTTCTTGGGCTACATCGTCTCTCCTGCTGGCGTTTCCATGGACATGCACAAGGTGAAGACCATCGTGGAGTGGGAGAGGCCCAAGTCTGTACGAGATGTACAATGTTTCCTTGGCTTTGCAAACTTCTACAGGCGATTCATACAGGACTTCTCCAAGCGTGTACTTCCACTCACGGAACTCACCAAGCGCACAGAGGTTTTCTCTTGGTCCGACAAGGCGGAACATGCATTCACAACACTCAAGGACACCTTCACGACAGCTCCGATTTTAGCACATCCTGATCCTTCTCGTCCTTTCTTCGTTGAAGCAGATGCCTCGGATTTTGCAGTAGGATCCGTCCTATCGCAAGTTGGAGAGGACAAGTTGCTTCATCCTGTAGCTTTTCACTCTCGTAAGTTCCTGTCGGCGGAGATCAATTACGAGATTCATGACAAGGAACTCAAGGCCATTGTGGATTCATTTCCTGGAAGGTGCTGCACATCCTGTACAAGTTCTTACGGATCACAAGAACCTGGAGTACTTTCAAACGGCTCGAGTTCTCAGTCGGCGACAGGCTAGGTGGGCGGAGTTCCTATCACGTTTTGACTTCGTCATCGTCTACAGGCCCGGTTTTCGGAATGGCAAGGCGGACGCATTGTCTAGGCGCTCTTACCTTGCACCAAGCCCGGGCGATCCTGCATTTGACTGTCAAAGGCAAGTGTTGTTGGGTCCTGATCGATTCCGGCTTGCGGCACTGCAGGTTCATCAGGCTCCAGCAAATTCAACACTCCTACAGGACGTCCGTTCGCAGTTGGCTACAGACGACTTGGCAAAGAATGTGTTCTCACACATTCATCCTGACGTTGCAAGTTCCTCTTCCTCCAGTTCCCGTCCAGACTACAACCTGTTCACCATACAGGATGGACTCCTGTACCGGGAAGGTCTCCTGTACGTTCCTGTTGGTGTTTGCAGGACTCGTGTGGTACAGGATTGTCATGATACCCGGCTACAGGACATTTTGGTGTGGCCAAGACAGTTGAGTTGGTGACTCGCAACTATTGGTGGCCTGGGTTGCGAGGTTTTGTGGAAAGGTTTGTACGGAGTTGTGACACTGTAACAGGTCGAAGATGCCTCATCATGCACCCTCTGGTCTTCTTCGTCCTCTTCCTGTTCCTTCTGCTCCTTGGAGATCCATTTCTATGGATTTCCTCACAGATCTTCCTCCTTCGTGGATTCGATGCAGTTCTTGTGGTGGTTGACCGTTTCACCAAGCAGGCTCATTTCCTACCCTGCAACAAGACAGCTACAGGTCAGACAACTGCCGAGTTGGTGATCCGTGAGGTGTTCCGACATCATGGTCTTCCTGAGAGCATTGTTTCCGATCGAGGTCCACAATTCATGTCCAAGTTTTGGCGAGAGCTTCTTCGGAGTCTACAGGTTAAAGCGGATCTTTCTTCAGGATATCACCCAAACTGATGGGCAGTCCGAACGCACAATTCAGACCTTAGAACAGTATCTTCGTTGCTTCATCAGTTACCAGCAGGACAATGGTTGGACCTTCTTCCAATGGCGGAGTTTGCCTACAACAACTCCTTCACGCATCTACAGGACAGACACCTTTCTTTGCTCTTACAGGCCACCATCCACGTTTTGACTTTGCTCCTCCGCTTCTCCTTCTTCCGCTCCTGCAGTACAGGATCGTCTTCAGCATCTTCGGCAGGTACAGGATGATCTCCAGGTTCACTTCAGCAGGCACAGGAACGGTACAAGCATCATGCTGATGCTCACCGTCAGCCGGCACCTGCATACAAGATTGGTGATCTCGTGTGGCTTCTTCGTCGACACATTCGCACCAACAGGCCTTCTTCTAAGTTGGATTTTCAACGATTGGGCCCTTACAGGATCGTGGCGGAGGTAAATCCTGTAGCTTTCCGACTCGAGTTACCATCCACGGTGAAACTTCATCCTGTGTTTCACACCTCCTTGTTGGAGCCGTATCATCCTTCTTCTCTTCCTGGTCGTGCTTCTTCTCCTCCCCCTCCTGTGGTCATTGCTGGTGAACCTGAGTACGAAGTTGCAGCCATCCTTGATTCTCGTCTTCATCGCCGCCAACTTCAATACTTGGTGGATTGGAAAGGTTATTTGCCTACCGATCGCACTTGGGAACCTGCATCCAACTTACTCCATGCTTCTTCCAAAGTTGCTGCCTTCCATCGGCATTATCCTGCTAAACCAGGTCCCAAGACTCGTGGAACTCGTCCTTAGGGAGGAGGTGCTGTCACAACCCGATACAGGATACAGGATTCCGGATACAGGATACAGGATGCAGGATTTGGATACAGGATACGGGTTACAGGATATGCCTGCAGGATATTCCTACAGGATATACCTACAGGATATTCCTACAGGATATGCCTATAGGATAGATTATATATCCTTCCAAGAATATATCTTTAATTTTTCTTTTTCATATAAGGTGATCATTGGTTATCTATTAGAATTTTAACCCAAAGGGTTAATATGTGGCAATATATAATTACCAAGTGATTATACGGTATCAACATCCTGACTAACGCTAAGTCTTCCAAAACGACCCTAAAAGTTTAATAATAAAACTTAGGGTCATACATTAAGTTCCTTAAAGTGAATTCCACTAGAGGATAATCCTTCTCATAAACACTTATTCCATCTTTATCATTTCATTACATTACATGTGCAATGTGTTCCTTGGTTGATTTTCTTAATATTATAAATTTCGTATGCCATATTTTAAACAACTTGTGATTGTGTTACAATTTAAGTAAACAATAAATCAATTGTGTTCATTTTAATCTTTTATAAGGTAGACTAAGTCATTTAAAGATTATATATATGTCACTTCATTTTAATAATTACTTTTGTTATGGAAGAATGTGATTTTACAATTATGTACACTAGATAGGATAATAAATAATAACGGAAAGAATAAGCAATTATTAAACTTCCTTTATAATGGACAAAAATCTTTCATGGGCTGTTTGGAAGACCAATATTCAAAACACTTATTATTTGCTCGTACCTTGTATAAGTTCCAATAATTGACCCAATCCTATATATACCTATAGGATATTCCTATAGGATATGCTACAGGATATGCCTAGAGGATAAGGGACACTATTCTTAGCTCATGACTAGATTAGACTCATGACTAGATTAGCTTGGAGTTGTGAGCATAAAAGCTCCGACCTAATTGTTGTACAATTAGTTACTATCAACACCAGTCATTCTACGATCATTCTTGTTCTTGTCTTGTTCTTGTCTTGTCTTGTCTTGCTCCTTTGCCTCCTGCTCTTGTCTCGCTCCTGGGTCCTATCCTGTTTCTCCTGGATCCTATCCTGTTCCTGTCTCTCCCGGATCCTATCCGGTTCCAGTCTTGCTCCTGAGTTTTCTAGTTCCTATCCTGCTCTCTGTCCTGTTCCTGAGTCAAGCCTCCTTGTTCCTAGAATCCTGTTCTTTTCCTAGTTCCTGGATCGTGGCTTGACAGCCACAAACTAAAGACATTATCAAAATTGAAAAGCCATTATACATTTTAAAAACACTATAAAGGTCATATGTTAAATTACCACACTTTAGACTATTATAATTAATTATTAAATTAATAGTCTTTGTCTCGAAAGCCACACACTAAACAAAATTCATAAATTTTAACTTGTGATTGTAACAGCGATGGTGGCTATATAGAAAAATGCAACTATCGTTTTCAATGTCTATATTGAGAAAGACATGAACAATTTGTGGCCTAGAGAATGAGCTTTTATTTATGATAGAAATATACACAACTAAATATGATAGTTTACAGTGAAAAATTCAATAGTATTTATCATAAATGGTATGTAATGCAGCAAATAAAGTGCATGTGGAAGGACTTATATAATCATGTCACATTGTTTTATAAGGACCTTCTTTATAAATTAGAGGAGTTTGGCATTTTAATTTTAAAAATAAAATCCACATACATTGTTTCCATCTTGTTCTTATCTTAGAACTACTAAGGTTGGGATCACTGTGACATTACAAAATTGGGTGCTCCCTAGTTGTTAGTACAATGGGGGGTGCTCGTGTTGTCAACTAATGTAGAAACCCTATGTGATTGTTTTTCCATGTGTGAGTCCATGTCACCCCCTGCAGGGTGCCATCATAAGTAGTCGTACACCACACCTACATGTACAGAAATGTTTTTTTTTAAAACTCGTTAGTCTCTATACGAATGAATGAAAGTATGGGTTGAGGGTTATGTTTAAGGTTCGGTAAGCATACAACAAGGCATGAATTTGTTTTCAATATGAATGAGTGTAATTAGCAATTAATCAAATAAGCATTGAGTTTAAACCGTCTCAACCAGCTAGATTCACCTTTGATGTAATGAGGGACATTATTGTGTAATTATTGGTGCGTGAGGCACAATGGAGTGAGCTCTTTTTAACTTATTATCCACACAAGTAGCTATATGTTCCACATTAACAAACACGGTTCAAAAATTTAAAATTAATTGCCTCAAAGTTAAAGAATTTCAAATGCACCTGTCCAAACAAGTACAAAAAATTGTATACAATACAATTGTTTAACATATACATATATATGTATAAATGATATACAGTATGCACGCACCTACAATATAAAGAAGTAATAATAAGGTAAAAATTTATCATTTACTTGTAATTATCTTACAAAATCCTTAATAAGGTGATGTGAAGCTCAAATCCTTATAATAAGGGTAACTAACTTTATTTACCCAGGTTATGTAATAAGTGCAACCCCCTATGTATTCAAGCGACTCTTTGGGGAGTACCGCCAAATAGTCAAAACCCCTCAACCCCACCAACGCCAAACAAAGTCAATGCGTCCCACTCGGCGGCGAGCGGCACGGCATTGGGTCCCAAAGAAGTTAGGAATGTGGGCAAAACACTTGATGGCCCAACGATGATCATTCCTTGATCAATTATTTATTTTGGTATGCTGCATGTGCAATACTATAGAACCAACCATGGTTCACACCCGCTAGGCAAGCTAGCCCCAACAACAACAAAACCCTAAGCAGCAGTGCGACATGCCCCATGAATACATACGTTCTCGAGCTTGAGTGCAAGTCCAATTGTGCTTGTCAGTGCGAGCTGCTTGGACCAGAGGCGCTGTAAGGCGGCTGCCACCCCCCCCCCCCCCCCCCCCCCATTTTGGGGCAGGCAGTAACCCCCTTGGGGTGGTTGAATCAACCAATAGAGTTGGACAAAAGAAGTAAGTTGCTACGAGTGGTGCACACAACCGGGGGGAGGTGGCGGAGCAGGGAGTCGCCTTTGGTAGGGGTAGGAGTGGGTTTGTTGATCAATGCGGCCATGGGGGCACCCTTGCACAGTAAAAGGCATGCAATGTCTCTAGTGCTGCCTTGCACTATGCCTGGGGATCAACACAAGCGCAGGATAGCTATTAATACATTACATTCATAATCACACATCATCACGGGATAGCTACTAATACATTACATTCGTAACCACACATCATCACGGGATAGCTACTAATACATTACATTCGTAACCACACATCATCACACTGTGTTTACCTCCGGCACTGTGTGATGAAACGATGGCCTTTAGCAAAAAAGACAACGTACTCAACAAACCTTTGAAAATTAAGATAAATATTAATTTTCCTTCATTTTCTTATACACGTCCTATACGGGTTCTATTCTACGAGTGTCTTCCCAGCGACCGACCGGTACCAGGAAGCACAGGTCCGGAATATCTGGGTAACCCCAGCATAATCACACGAATTCGACCTCCCTACCCACGCATTCCCTGGGTCGAACAGGTATCGATCGTATGATGTATAGATATACTCACACACGTTCTATAGAAGGCAAATGACATGCATAGTGAAAATTCCTTAATATGAATAAGCATTAGTTATGTTAAACTCGTGATTTAATACATACTTAATGCTCTGTTCACAGACTCAAACAGGTTATCTAGTTTAAGTTAATAGATTGTTTAACAAAAACAATGTTATCTGCTTTACAAAATAAATTATAGTTATATATATATATATATATATATATCACCAGCTTAAACATTATTATATAAATAAATATAATAAACGTAATATAATATATTTATACATATGTTAAATAGCTTGTTTTAACAAAAACCATGTTAAAACATCTTCTCTCTCTCTCTCTCTCTCTAGACAGACACACACACACACATGAGACTTAGAGATCGAACTTAGTGAAGTTCCACTTCGGAAGAATCACGCTCCTCAATAATATAATTCATTTGAGCTTCCAGACCAGCAACGCGTTCAGTAAGCTGACATTTCTTGTCTTCTAAATCCTTGATTAACTTTTCTAAACGCGATTGTGTGTTTGTGTGTTACGTGTGTGTTTCATGCGTGTGCAAAGCATATAGATTTCTATGGACTGAAAAGGTTCTGGAAGGAGCGGGACATTTCATATGCAACTTCCAGGTGGCGACATTTTTATTTGCTATGTCAAACATACATACATACACGTATTGCGCACGCATATTAATAGTAGTTTTATTGTGTTGTACCTTACCAATCACTTGTATACATATATAAGGTGTGTATTCCTCTCCGGGCTGTTCTAAACTTGTTCTCAAGTTCGACTCTAGTTCCAGTTTCACATTTGCCCTCCCATTGTTTCTTCCAGCCTTCCTTTGAAAATGTGTAATCTTCACGTCGACCTTCCCAAGCCTGCATGTGTGTGTGTGTGTGTGTGTGTGTACCAATCTTAACATATACATATATAATAGATAGACTCTATGGTACTGATATATACAATATATTATATTATATAAGATGTGTATATTATAGTAATATTTTAAAGATATAGATTGTGTAAGTACCTCATATTTTTCGACAACCCGATCTTCGAGCTCCTTCAAGCCGAAATATTCTCGAACTAAACGCATATTCTCTGCTCTGAAAATCCATCTTAGTTAACTCTAAACTCCTTAACGACGCCGTCGTTAGCCCTGCGATTCTCGGAACATTCCCTCTTAACCCCGAAACTCCAAAGTTTCTTGTTAAACTCTTCTGCGCTATTCGAATATGCCTCTCGATCCGAGACGACTATAGCTTTTCGTTTAAGGGTGATTATCTCCTCACTTAACGAAATTTTCTGTAAAATGTATTTAAATATATAAAACACACATATTTACTTGGTTTATTAAATTAACTATCTATATATTTACCTGAGCTCAGCTTTAGCGGTGGTAAGCTCGTTCAAGTTTTCATTCTGTTCCTATACAACTTCTGGATCCCCGGAGAATCTTGAGAGCTCGTTGGCCAGATTTAACTTGAAACTGAAGTCGGTTAATTCTTTCGAGCTCTTCTACTCTTAATTCCGTTAACTTTTTTGGACCGATATTCTCGTAAACTTTCATGGCTTCTGTTAAGAAAATAGACAATACAATTAATCTACAATGCTACTATATATATATATTACATCATACTAACACACACACATATATGTATCATATATTAAAAATAATAAGTAAAATAAATGAATAATATGCAACCTTCAACCTTCTTGAATTCTCCTTGTTTGCTCAACTTCATGAAGATTTCCATATTCTTCAGACAATATTTTACTATTCTATCAACGTTTCTTTTATATATTTCTGCAAAGTCTATCATAATTAGTGATATAAAATAAGATAATTATATATATATTACACAAGACTATTTCTATTTGTTGACTTATTTCCAACTGCTGCTCATGTTCACGCATCGACTGAACGTTCTACATGGAATATTCCTTCTCTTAAGCCAGCTCAATACGAGAGGCGAAACATTTGCCAGGTTATTTGCGAGAGTATCTTGGTGAAACTCGGTTGTTTAATAAAATTGATATTAAATCAAGATCACCATTTTAATGAGGAATAAGGAAAATGATAACGGAGGCGGTCACCAGAGGCAAAGGCACTGGCGAGGTGACCAGCGAGGTGCTAAGCCACAACGGGCAACCGATAGGAAAGTGCACCAACTCACACCTAGGGACAACAACGATGTGTGTGTGTGTCTATATCTATATCTATCTATCTATTTATCTATATATAAAGCATATGCAATTTGCATATATTGATGCATTGTATGTGTTATGTGTGTGTGACTATCTTACACATATATGAAAAAAAAACAAATATATAAATAGATTAAACTGACTTAACATATTTATGAGGACCCTTGAGAAGAACCAGTGAATCGTACTTAATAATGTCTTCAAGCATTTTATAGATCCATAAGTACCAATCAAGGATGGGACCCCATTGAAAATCGCCTGTTAGTTTTAAACGCCGCTCTTGAATCAAGTCGTAAAGTCGGTTTCTAACATAATCTGGTTCTCCATGCTGCACAGTCATCCATGCAAATTGAATTAAATTCTGAGACTATATAATTCTAGATATTTGAAAACTTTCAGGAAGCTCCCCATTTCAAGGGGATGCTTGTGCAAGGCTTATAGTGCAGAAATCTGCTTGAGCAGCAGGAAGCCCCATATTTAAGTGGTATATCCTTTATCGTGTTTTATAAGTTTTTTCATTTCATTCATTTGTGTGTTATTTCTTACTTTTGTAATTTTTTTTTCATTATTATTATTATTCTTATAATGTCTAGTTTTTACTATTTTGTAAATTATATTTCTAAAGATATGAATATGTTTGAATTGTATAAAAAGATTAGTCATTGTTAAAAAATAATTAACTTTTGTGTTAAAATTGATTTAATTTAAAAGATTATGTTTGTAAAAGATATAAAAATTTAATAAAAGTGAAATGAGAGAACAGCAAAAAATAAAATAAATCAAAATATAAAGTATATAAGGTTTTAGAATTGACATTTATTTATTCATAGTAATTTAAAATGAAATCAAAGATCCATATTATATATTATTGAACATGTAAAATAAACATAAATATAATAAAGATAATAGACACTATGATAATTTAGTTAACGATGGAGTGTACAAAGGAAAAAAGATTGAATTAAATTTTTTAAAATTAGTATTAAAATGTGTGATGCATACGTTTCTTAAGAAGTAGAATTTGAGGCTTGACCACTTTATAAATTATTACGAGGAGGGAAACGCAGTATGCAAACACTGGTTTTAATATTTTATTGTAGCGTAGATGCTATCTTTGACAGCATTAAAACATCATTGCTCTTCTTCAAAAAGAGATGAGAGAAATGAATGTTGCAAAAGGATTGAGAACACACGTTGAAGTGAATGTGACATTTCAATTTGTTAGTCACAACCCAATGAAAAATCATATAAGATACAAGATTTATCTCATTTGGGAAATCACTCCGATGTTTTGCAAGTTGGTGAAAACATATATACCCTTAAATGTGAATATATCGATAAAGAGGGATTCATATTTTTTTGAATTTATTGTGACTTATATTAAGGTATCACATGCAAAAGAGCAAACGGGGCAAGGGATTCCCATCTTTTTTTTTAATTTTTTATTTATTCATTTTCCTCCCATATTATAACACATGCATTTCAAATCCCTCTTCAAAAATATTGGAATAAAAAAGGCCCATTGTGTAAATTAGCTTCTTTGGTGAAAAGAATTTTTCTTTTTAAAAAGAAAACTTATGGTTTTACCATGATTTAAATTTAAACTTTTTTTAAAAGGTTATTTTCATTAATGAAAATAATATTTACATACAATCCTTAATATCCAATTTCCATCTCCATTCATTTGTTATAAAAATTTAAAATAAAATACAAACCCTAAAGATAAAATTTATTAATTAAATTATAAATAATTCTTAATATAGAGCTGCATATATATATATTAATGTATATGTATGTGATAAATTTAAAAATGGTTTATGTATTAACCATAATTAAAACTTTTTAATAAGATCACGTATACGGAGTACATATAGTTATATATAACATATATATATATTTAATTACTTTGTAGATATGTAATACACAACTTAATTCATTTAATAAATATAATTATAGCACTTTGTAAAAAGATTTCCAAGCTATTGTTTTCTAAAATATAATTTAATATTATTAATTAATTACATTGAAACCATATCTTATGTTAATATATATTATAATGCCTTATATATTAAAATAAATAAATTTAACTAAGTTCATTACATAAATTATTCTTAAATTTATGTTATGTGTATATATGTGTATAAATAAATGATATATGAAATAAAATTGACACTCTACAAAATGTTTTTGAGTTTAAAAATGTTATATAACATTTTATAAATTACATTAAATGCCAAAACACATTTTACTAATACTTCAAAAAATTGCATTTAACATTTTAGATTTTACATAAAATGTCTTAAGAATAAGAATAATCTAAGAATATACTTTTTTACTAAGAAGTAAAATTTATTTTTATATGATTATTGTGTGTGTGTGTAAGTATATTTGATAACACTGTCTAATCTACTAAGGATTAAATCTAGGAAAAAAGAAATGGAATTTAGAAGGGGAATATTTTATATAAATTATAATTTTTTAATTAATTTAATGAGACATAGAGGGAAAGGGACGCTAAAAAAAATAATTAGCTGAGGAATGTTAAATTGATCACTTAAAATGTCAAATGACATTTTCTAAAATTTCTAAAATGTTAATATAAATTTTATTTTTTTCTTCCACTCAGGACATGTTGAAGTCAACGGCCATCGTAAGAAAGAATGACAGGTTTGACTGTCAATAATTAAACCATTAAACCGCGTTGGCAAGTGCCTGAGCCGTGAGATGGCGATCCACTCCGGGCTGGTCGGCTCCCGGTGGCAACAAGCCCTAAGCCGAGCCGGGCCCAGATCAACCCGTCAACGAATCTCCAAGAGGAGTGTGCTACCGAGAAAGAAGTCCCGCAGAAAACCACCCCGTAAACGCCATCGAAAAACTCCCCCTAGCCTGTGGTTTCCTGTGGTTCCCGCCAGCCGGTGAGCGGGGCATTTCGGCCGCCATTAATTCATTGCGTAGTAGGCAGCATCATTACACTGTGGTTCGGCTCCGCTGCTGGCCGGCGTAACACTAACTAACTAATAACCTCCGGCGGCCGGCTCTGCTCTCGATCGTGGTTGGCCCCGTGCTTCGGTGATCCCGCGCGTGTGTGTGAGTGTGAGAGATGTATGACGTTCCCTAAAACGTATATGTAATTGAAGACTACAGAAACGATCTGAACAAAGACTGTATCTTCGTCTTTGTAATGTTCCAGTTTGCACACGCCACCTTGGGTAGGGGATACAGAGGCCCAAACCCCTTAACCAGCTTTGCAACTTGTTCCTTCGCAAGCAAGTCTTGTGAACACTTTCGCCACAGAACCTTAACAACTCCTCCGTTTTACACACTAGAGTTTTTCGTCTGCAGTAAGATTGGCGTCTTTGGTGTCATGGAAGGCATGACAAGTGGATCTCAGGGCCGTTCATGCAAATGCCCAAGCTCTTTGAAGGTATGTAGTCGATCTCCAGCCGTGGAGGCTGTAGAGGCTGTGAAAGAACGGCCACCATTCGTCCTCGGTTCCACCATCGTCCTCGTTAAAGCCATCACAGAGCTGCAGTATCAACTCCAGATGCTTTGTCTGGAGGTGAATCCTCAGAGGATGACACAGTGCACATAACCCGACCTCCTGAGAGTCTCCTCGTTCGGTCTCACCACATTTAAACACGTCCTGAGCGCCTTTAATGGGAAGCTCTGTACTGTTTGTGAGTCTCTTTGGCATTCCACAACTGTGGAAGTCCCTCCAGAACATACAAGTCATGGATCTTCAGGACCGTATGTGAAGCTACGTTCCCAGACGCTGCAAACTTTACTCCATGTCAATCCCATTAGTTGGATTGGCTCAACAAAGTTGTTTTGGATCGAAGCGGCTCAGTCGAATGCCGGCTTGCTGTAAAGTGAAGATGATGACTTTAAAAAACATTTGACTGGTCTCTGTTCAAACAGAGTCATAAACTTAATTAAGCATAATTAAATTATAATTAATATGTTTAAGTATATTTTTAGAATATTTACGTAACAATTATTGATAGTGCTTCATGTTTCACACTTAAATATTATAAATGTAAAACTAAGATACATATATTTATTATTGTAAAAAGGATATGAAGGAAATCTGCTTAAGAAAATCTGCATGCATTTTTGATTTCTATATATATTTGTATATATCAAATTATTATTAGTATATTGCGATTTTATATCAATTTAAAATGTATGTAAAGCATATTCGTATATTCATATAAAATTAAATTGTGAAGCATAATAAAAAGTCCATTTTAAACACATACACATTTAATAACTTACACACGTGTATAATTTAAATAATGAAGCATTTGGGTCCCGCCGTCCCCCCGGCCAGGGGCACGGCGAAATTCGAGTGCAGGTCAACGAGCTTGACCTAGATTTCTGAATATTCTTGAATATTTCGTTATTCCGTACGATTTCCGTCTAGATATTCTTGAATATTCTGTACGGAAATTTTTCGTACTGCCAAGTGTATACACAATTGGACCTTCCAAAATTTACTAGAATATTCTAGAATATTCTAGTGCGGCGGCCGCATACAAAATATGGTAGTATATTTTTGTTGTATTTAAAGAAAATATATGTTAATTACTTAAAAATATGCTAAACATAAAATTACCATTAAAATTTATATTGAAAATTATAAGTTTGAAATAACAAATATAAACCGAAGCTGTTTGAAAACAAACCAAACACACTAAATAGATGGTGGAGGATGGAGGTTCCTTGGTAGCATCAATAAAGAACTTAGTTCACGGGTGCAAGTGTACGACGTTGCAAATGCTTGACAACTCGAGGATCAGCTCCCAGTACACGCTTGTAAAAAAATACATATGTTTGCAAGGCACCCACTGACGACCATTGCAGAACTCCGAGCATGAACAAGATGGTGCGCTACAAATGACAACCCAGCAGATGTATGGTCGTTGTCACATACTCTGAAGCGAATGCATGTTGGAGGATCAACCACGTCAACTTCTGCGACATATGCTCCCAACGTCAAACATGCTTCAAAACTTACCTGTTGTTTCTTAGACATCCCTAAAGGTGTTCTTGTTGCACGACCACTTGCAGGAACAGGAGGTCCACGAAATTGTGTAGGGGTGTTGAAATCCAGTGACTCCAACAGGAATTGAAGGAACATGAGGTGTTGAAAAACCTGGCACTCCTGCATGAGCTGAAGGAAGCCCAGCTAGCATAAAACCTGATCTTGCCAGATCATTGATCTCCATTGCTATCAGCTTCGTGCCACTTGAACTTTCCAAACCGAGGTAGAAGCTGGCAGAGAAACAATAGTTGGTCTTGGATGTCTGTTGCAAAGCATGTTTGTTGGACAAAAATACATCATTTGTGAGCGAAAGCATTCTTCACCAGTTTCTTTGTCATTGTATCTGATCCTTCCAAAAAACAAGGAGCAGCCACTCGATTACCACTAGGACTGATCTTTTTGTCACAAGCACTCCACTGACCTCCTGAAGAGGGAAAGCCTGCCAGACATTTCACAGAACTTCTTTCACCACATCTTCTAATCGCCCATTGTCCAGGTGTAACATCTTGTTCTTCAACCAGAA
>PUQB01000112.1:0-29415 GCA_003024785.1 Selaginella tamariscina
ACTTTCAAGTAGTGCTAATTCTAACAGGCTTTATCATTCTCCTCATGAGCTACTAACACCTGAAGAAACAAAAAATCTAGAACAAACACAAATGGATTCTTAGTTTAGTATTAGGGTTTGTTGTTGGTTGCAATCAAATTTGCCATGTTTGAACTCATATCTGCCATCATTTCCCTCTCATTTGTGAGTCGTTGTTGCTCCAAGGCTACAAAATCATTACGTCGAGCATGCTGAAAGTCCATTTGTTCAATGTGCCGCTCCATCCTAAGTTTTTCCTGTTCGGTCAACAGCTTCTCTTGTTTTTCATGTCCTTCCCTTAGGATCTCAACAACTCCAACAACCTTTCTTTTCTGACATGTGGAACCTTGTTCCCTGTCACTTGCAATTGTCATGTCATTCTCAGCTGCTTCTTCTTCATTTTCATAATTAGTGCTTCGACTTTCTCTTACACTCTCTTGTTCTTTGCCACTTTCTCTCTCTTTTACACTCATATCCCTCACGTTTATTGGAGCTATATTTGGCTTTGATGCTAAAATATCCTCCATCAATCCAAACATGTCCTTGCTGGCAATTTCACAAGAACAAGGGCTTGCCTTTGTGCTTCATCAAGACTAAAGTATTCGGCACATCCCATGCTTTTATCAGAATCCCAAATACGCTTGTACGATTGAAGAATGGCTTCCCAACGAGCTGCACACGATCTTCCTGAACAAAGGACCCCAGATTTTGCCAACTCCATCGAGATGGCTTCCCATTTTTCGGATGAAGATACCATCTTCTTCCTCTGATCTGTAATTGTAGCAGCTTCTTTAAATTCAACACATTTGGCTTCTAGCAACATCATTGTTTCATCGTTAGACCAGTTAGGTTGTCGATCTTTACCATTCTTATCATTACTAGCTTTCTCAGCATCTAAAATTAAGCAAAGAAATCAAGAAAGAAGCTTGAAAAGAGCAATACATACCATTCTTATGCGAGGGCATTCTCACAAGGCATATGAGAAAGCTTTTGATCACCAATAGTTATGTTGCTGATGGGGAGGCAGAAGCTTACTCTGGTGCTGCACACGCTCCTCTTGCAGCGAAATGCTTACACAATTCCAAATCTCTCCTCCGCCCGAGTACTAATGGGACTAAACATACAATTAATTTAATGATAAAAAAACAATTAAAATTTTAAAGTCCCATTTATTTAAAGGAATGGAAATTTTCATTAAAATTACATGTTTAAATTAGTCCCATTAAATTTACTTAATGGGACTCAATGTGAAGCCATTTTAGATTGTAAGGCTAGTTAATGGGCCCCTTATAAAAAAATACTGGCTTAAACTTTAATTAAGTGTCCTTGAAAAGTATCCTTAAACTTTAATTAGGGTTAGGGCTAGAGAGTTAGGTTTGAGGTGAGCATGGCGTGAGTATCACAACTTGAACCATGTCCAAACCAGCTAGCGGAATTCAATGGCGGTATGTACCCGGAAAATACAAAGGCAGATGCTAGGACTCAAGACATTGCTGTTGCCATATGGTTTCATGATGCAATTTACGACCCAAAATCGAAGATAAACGAGGTCAAGAGCGCCCAGCTTCTCAAGGATTTAGGAATGGAGCTGAGCAGACGGCAGAGAATCGAGAACATGATTCTGGCGACTAGAGATCACATTCCACACAATGAAGTAGAGCAAGTGATCTCTCCATTCTTGGCAGGAATGAGCAAGTGTTTGATGTGTACGATGCTGCTATAGGCCTCGAATACTCGTGGGTTGATGAAGATGTTTACCGCTTGAAACGGGGTGAGGTGCTCAAGAGTTTCTTGGGACGAGATCGCATCTTTTACACTGATTATTTCTATAACAAGTATGAACAATCTGCTCGGTCCAATCTCCACAGAACAATGGCACGTCTCTGGGGCCTTTAGTGCTTCAATAAGCACTTTATCTTTGAATAATCTGCGTGGTATTTATGGGAAGTACGCGTCACCAACACTCCCACTCAGCTAGGATCGAAAATCTTCATTTCTTTCCGGTGCTGAAAATACTTGTCTCTTGCCAATGGCTTATCATTATATAAGCTGTCTCTTTGGTGGGCAGATACTTGAGCTCAATCTTTCCTCGCTCCACATGTTCTCGCACAAAGTGTACCTTAATATCAAAGTGTTTTGTTCTTGCATGAAACTTTGAGTTCTTTGACAGCTCAATAGCGCTCCTATTGTCACACAGCAGCGGGACAGGTTGATGAACTTGAACTTCAATCTGCTGTAGCAAGTTCTTGCAGCAAGAGAGAGCAACTATTGCTCCTACGTATTCAGCCTCTGTTGAAGATAGTGCTGTAATTGCGTGTCACTTGCTACTCCAGCTTATCAGGCCACCATCCAAGAAGAACAAGTAGCCAGAAGTTGATCTCCTTGAGTCTTTGTCACCTGCCCAATCAGAGTCTATAAAACCAACCAGCTCCATCTCACAACCTTGAGCTTCTCTATTTATTACTGTTGCTCCCACTGCATTGGAGCATATTTGTATTTTCGTTGCTGTGCATCAACCTGATATCTCTTGTACCCTGCAGGTACCTGAAGATACGCTTGACTGTTGCCCAATGCTGTTCACCTAGGTTCTCTAGAAACTTAGATATTGCTCCCAATGCTGTTCACCTGGGTTCTCTAAAAACTTAGATATTGCTCCCACTGCAAAGGACAAGTCTGGACACGTACACACCGCTAAATAAATCAAGCAACCAACAACTTGCCTATACGGAAACCTTGCCATTGCTTGCAGATATAGGACTTTGCATTATGCTCAAAGAACAGCCCATGTCCATAGGAGTAGAAACAGGTTTGCAGTCCTGCATGGACAACACCTCAGCAACGTAGTGAGCTTGTCATAGCTGGATCACCCTTGCTACTTGTATCTCTGAGATCTTGAATGCCCAGGCAGAATGATAGCTCTCCCATGACAGAGATCTCAAACAACTTCTCAAGCTGGACCTCAGTTGCTGCTATGATGTTGTCAAAATAGCCATTGAGTTGAAGTGAAGAGATATACGTTGCCATCTGCTGTGGTTTTTCTGAAGCCGATAGACTGCAGAAAACCATGAAAGTGTTCATATTATGCTTCTGGAGACTACTTCAGCCGCCTTCTTGAGCTTACATACCTTGTGTTCCTGACCTAGTTCAAGAAAACCTTCTGGTCGTGACATGTAAATCTCTTCCTGCAAGTCACCACACAGGAAGGCTATCTTTACATCAAGCTGATAACGAGCAACGATATGGAGGATGAGCCTGGCTAATGTCATCTTCACCACTGGTGAAAATGTCTCAGTAAAGTCAAGACCTGCTTGTTGTGTGAATCCCCGTGCAACTACCCCATCTGCATCCATCTTTAGTGGAAGATCCACTTGGTGCTGACCAACTTGCGTCCGGGTGGTAGGTGAACAAGCTCCCAAACCTTGTTCTGTTTGAGTGACTAGTACATTGCAGCATACCACTGAGTAGCTTCACTGGAGCTGAGAGCTTCTTTGACAGATTGACCTGAGCAAGTGACCATTTTGATCGGACGGGTATCTGTTGATGGTGTCAATGCTTGTGGCGAAAGCAGGGGTTGAGGTTGCTCTTCTGCACGATTGATCAAATCTGAAGTCATCATCAAAGGAGTAGTAGTGAATTGAACATTTGGCTCAACCGCTTGCTGATGTGGAGATGGTTGCAACTGCTGCTGAGTTGCCCTAGTTGATGAATCTTGTCCTTCATCTCATGCAAAAGAGCTTGCTTCTTGGGGCAGTGTATCGTCTCACATTGTACCCTAGCATAATACAGTGTTGACTCTTAGGGTCGTCAAGATGAGTCTGCAACGTGAGCCTAAGCCAAACAGCCAAACACTCTGACAGCAGCTTAACACTCCACCTCTTGTATGGAACATCACCTAGCGAGATCTTAAGGGAAGATGATTCTGCATTTAGACTGTTGTGTTGACTACCTCTCCCCAGTATGACGTTGGCATCCCTGCATGCATTTTGCACTCTCCATAAGTGTCGAGTTCATTCTCTCTGTGACACCATTTTGCTGCGGTGTGTACGATGCTGTGAACTGTTGCTGAATCTCTGAAACATTGCAGAACCGTGTGAATGCTCGAGACTTCAACTCATCACCACAATCACTTCTCAACACTTGAAATAGGTTCTCAGCTGTAACTTTATAGACTATGAAGTGATGGATCACTCCGTCATTTCTCAACATCAGCCTGACCACTACGTATATTGAAAAATTGTTAATGAATGTGGTAAAATACTTCTTATGTGTTTAAGTGCTTGACTGCTGCGTGTCTCTGAATTGGGATAGACACAAACTTCACAAAACCAAAGCTGACCACCGATAACTTCAAAGTCTGTCACGTGAGCTTGGTCTCTTAAAATGGCTTTGATTGTGTCTTGGGGAACATGCCCAAGCCACTTGTGCCACAATTGCATGTTGTCTGAACAAACAAATTGGAACTTGTTTCGTTGGTTTGAACAGCAACGTTGCATTAAACTTATATAAATCTTTGACCATGAGAAACCATTTCTCTTCTATCCTTGTCTCTTATGACACATCTGTCATCATCAAAAAAAAGTGTCAAACATGATTTTGCTGCAGCACCAATTAAAGAGAGAGACAATTAACCTGCAATACAAATAAGGTGCAACCGGATTAACCTGCAATACAAATAAGGTTAATTCTCTCTCTCTCTCTCTCTCTCTCTCTCTCTCTCTCTATATATATATATATATATATATATAATAACCAAGTTAGAAATTCAGCTTCAACCAAGTGCATGATTAAGAATATACATATGAACTTCAGAGTTAGACTGTGTATATAAATATATATTTATATGTAGATGCATATATACGTATATTTTAAAATAACATTTTATGAAATATCAATAAAATATATATACTTGTAATAATTAATACAAAATGATGGTTTAACATGCGCGCGCACACACACATATACAAGAAGGTGTACATTTCTGTATATATAGCCAAATTATAAGTATGAACCAAGTTGTACCGTAAGTGATTCCAGCTGCAAACCAAGTTGTTACATCGCATATATTTGTACATGATATTAATACAAAATTTTAGTAAATTACATACGAACTTGTCAGAGTTAGTCTACGTATATAATATACCCAGTTATTACATCAATCAGCTTTCACAATGATAACATGGCTTACGTGGCTTCATAAGCTTATTATAAAACCATGTGAAGATTAACAATGGTCAGTTGTTAATGACGTGCAGTTACAACGTCATTAGGGACGTGCTTTTAAGTAGCTTGTTTGATTATCCAGCCCACGTCTCCTAATGAGCAAATTCCAGCTCACTCCAACGTTATCCTAAATATGTATAATACAAAATCTATATTGTACATGGATTGGTGAATTCATATATGTGAAAAAAATGTCTTACTCAAGAATGCCAATTTGGTTTGTGATAACGAGATTATGTCAGAGTAAGAGATTAATTAGCAGCTCACTATATTTGTTTTGATTTGTGATAAGGAGATTATGTCAGAGCAAGAGATTAATTAGCAGCTCACTATATTTGCATTGAGGGCTTCCCGTTTGGGATGCTTACATTCGTACGGACAACTCCTTGGTGAACATAAAGACATTCTACTTAGACACTGAGGGCACATATGTATTTAATTGTAGCCACAAGCTCGAGTGGCAAACATGCTACTGCAACAAGGTGTTTAGATCGAGAGTCGTGTTAATGTTAATAAGGGCCTCCCTCAACACATCCATGGTCATTTTTGATGAAAATATGCTTTACAACTTTAACTTTAATGCAAAAGGTGATTATGTGGCTAGTTAAGGAGTGTGAACATGTTTTAGGGTTGAGCTTTTTAATAAGGGCCTTTGCATAGTCATTTCTGGTGAACGTATGAGGGTTGAAGCTTAGCCTTATGCAAAAGGCAATTGCATGGTTACTGATGTTCGTCCTTGTTAGGCACCACTACGTACAAACTAGAGACCCTCACAAAACCACCCGACCTCCCCCGAGCTGTCTCTAGTCTCCACATTGCTCTCCAAAAAGGCTTCCAATAATAGTGTGCCCTTAATTCTCTCTTAGATCTAGGTATAGCTCCTTAGGAATATTCTAGCTTATACCTTTCTGGGGAATATTCTTTGATTCGTTATATGGGTCATAACAATCCTCCCCCCATTAGCAAGTCCTTGTCCTCAAGGGCAGTATAACTTACTCAATTGGTCCTGTATCATTAGCCTCGTACATCCACAAAGAATCTACCCGGGACTCGTTCCTTGTGAGTACTCTCTTTAACTGGCTAACATGAAACACTGGGTGCACCCTCACTCCTTCTGGCAGCCGTAATCGATATGCCACCTTACCGATACGCTCCAGAATCTCATAAGGACCTGAGTACCTGGGAGACAACTTATCATTGCGTCCCTTCCGTAAGGCCACAACTGTGTTCCGCCTTACATGTGTGGCAAATACCACTCGGAGATATACATAATCCCCACCTGGAACTCTCGGAAGCTTCTGTGCTCATTAGCAAACTTGATAGCTCGGCTCTGAGCTGCTTGTAAGTTCTTCTTGCACAAACTCTGAATGTTTTCAAGTTCAACACTCAGATCTTTAGCTTCCTCATCCATGTTGCCTTGAGCCTTCTTACTTGCTAAACCGAGCTCAAAAGCTGTCTTGGGATGTCGTCCAAACATAGCATAGTATGGACTCATTCCAATGCCACTGTGCTGGCTGTTATTATAAGCAAACTCGAGTAATGGAATATACTTATCCCACTGGCCTTCCTTCTGGTTAATAGTGCACCTTAGCATATCTTCCAGAACTTGGTTCACCCTCTCTGTTTGCCCATCTGTTTCGGGATGATCTCCGCTACACAGCTTAAGCTTCACTTCTATGCACTTAGAAAAGCCTCTCCAAAAGCTAGAAGTGAACTTGGAGTCCCTATCACTTACAATATCATCTGGAAATCCGTGGATAGGAAATACATGTTGTAAATACATCGTAGCCAGCTCGGATGCATTCACATTCTTCCCCAAGGGAACTAACTTGACAAACTTTGTCAACCTGTCCACAATGACCCACACCTGTTCATTCTGCCTCTGTGTCCTTGGCAAATGGGTGACAAAGTCCATAGAGATACTGCCCCATCGCCTGTCTGGAATAGGCAATGGTACTAATAGCCCACCTGGTTTCTCCCTGGGCACCTTTACTTGCTGACACTTGTCACAAGTCCTGCAGTACTCTATGATATCAGCTTTCATATTCCTCCAGTAGAACCTCCTCTTGATCAACTCATACGTTTTCCTCCCCCAAAATGACCAGCCTCCGGGCGATCATGATGAAAATATAGTACCTGGTTGATCAAATGGTCCACACGAGGAAGGTACACACGGCCATTGTAGTACAAAACCCATCCTGAAATGAGAATGGTGGCTCTAGCTGTCCTCTGAGCTCCTGCACCTCGGCGTCTTGTGCTTGAGCATGTTGAACTACTTGGCTAAACTCACTGACCGTCCTTGTTAATGCATTACATAAGCGTGTTTGGAATTCTCCCACTACTGTGGCTCTCCTAACGCGTGACAAAGCATCTGCCACCACGTTAGTCTTTCCTGCGCGATGCTCAATAGGAAATTCGCCAAACTCCATGAGCTTAACCATCCAGCGAGCTTGCCGAGAGTTTAACTCTTTCTGTGTGAACAGATACACCAAAGGCTTGTGATCTGTAAACACCTTGAAACTTGCACCATAAAGATAGTGCCTCCAAACTCGTAATGCATTAACAATAGCCAGTAGTTCTTGCTCATACGTTGAGTACCGTTGCTCTGCAGGATTCAAAGTACGACTCTCATAAGCAATAGGCCTTCCCTCTTGCATAAGTACAGCTCCAATGGCCACTCCACTTGCATCACACGATACCTCATAAGGCTTAGAGGGATCTGCAATACATAAAACTGGTGCACGTACCAAAGCTTGTTTCAAAGCTTGGAAACTGCTCTCCTCTGAAGCACTCCATGCAAAGGGAACGTCCTTCCTTAGCAACCTAGTTAACGGAGAAGCTTTCTTGGCATAATCCTTGACATACCGCCGGTAATAACCAGCCATGCCCAAGAAACTCCGTAACTCTTGTGCATTGCTAGGAACTGGCCATTGCTCCACCACTGCCACCTTCTGTGGATCAGTCTTCACTCCACTTGGCGTCACAATGTGACCCAAATACTCCACTTTGCACTGAGCAAATGCACATTTGCTCTTCTTTGCATAGAGCTTGTTCTCCCTCAACAACTGAAGAACTCTTCGCAAATGCTGCACATGCTCCTTCATATTCTTACTGTAAATAAGAATATCGTTGAGGAAGATCTCCACAAAGTCGTGCAAGTAGTCACCAAACACCTCAGTCGTCAACCGAGTGAATGTGACTGGGGCATTTGTTAAGCCGAATGGCATAACAGTGAACTCGAAATGCCCAACTATCTTGGTGAACACTCTGGCTCCACGAGATGATCCATGATAGTATCCACACATGGCATGGGCATCCTGTCCTTCACTGTTTGCTTGTTGAGAGCTCTGTAGTCTATGCACATCCTCATGGTGCCATTTTTCTTCCTGACAAGCAATACTGGTGCACCAAATGGAGACTTGCTCAGTTGTATGAAGCCATATTCCAATAGCTCCATCACTTGTCTCTTAACCTCTTGCTCCTTAGCATGGCTCAGTCGGAATGGCTTACGGTAAATGGCTTTCGTACCCTATTCCAGCTCCACACCTCTTGCATGTGGTAGCCATGAGGTAGCTCAGGAGGGAAGACATCAGCAAACTCCTCGCACAACAGCTTTGCTCAAGGTGACAGTAAAAGAACTTGTTTGGAGACTCAAGCTTTGTTCCAAACCAAGTGTCTTTCACTTCACTATACTCAAGCTTCATGTGCTTGGTGCTCCACTAGATCTTAGGATCCACACGCACTAGCTTCGCAAGAAAGAAAGTCTCCACCAGCTGGGTTTTGCCAACCTCTAGCTGTAACTCCTCCACACAAGCAATTTAGCTCTGTGTGACAACTAAGCCCTCAATCTCGTATTGAGGCACAGTCTTCGTTCAGCTCCACCAGCTGGGTTTTGCCAACCTACAGCTGTAACTCCTCCACACAAGCACTGTAGCTCTGTGTGATAGCTGAGCCCTCAATCTCGTATTGAGGCACAGTCTTCGTGCAGCTCCACCAGCTGGGTTTTGCCAACCTACAGCTGTAACTCCTCCACACAAGCATGTAGCTCTGTGTGATAGCTGAGCCCTCAATCTCGTATTGAGGCCTCTTGCAGCTCCACCAGCTGGGTTTTGCCAACCTCCAGCTGTAACTCCTCCACACAAGCATGTAGCTCTGTGTGATAGTTGAGCCTCAAATTCGTATTGAGGCACAGTCTTCGTGGGCAAGCTGCACTCCTCCACTAACTTTGTTGACACAAAGTTATCGCTACTCATGCTATCCACAAGGACTCGCACTGGACGCTCACCAAGTCGTCCCTCCACCACAATAGCACGTGTGTGTGGCTCCTCCCGTGCCATGTAGTTTACCTATTGAGCAAGAACAAATAGAAATTTACCTTGTGGTTAGAGAAGTCTCCTTTGTGCTCCTCTCCACGCTCCATCTCCTAAAGCTTCTTAGGCGTCTACTTGTCCTTGCTGCCATTGAAACTTTTGCCTTGGGCTTGCTTCTCCTTGGACAATTTGCCTTTTAGTGTCCAATCTCCACACAGGTGATTATTCCCTTCCCACCAGGCACTCATCTCGAACCTTGCTCCGATACCAATTGTTAGGCACCACTACGTACAAACTAGAGACCCTCACAAAACCACCCGACCTCCCCCGAGCTGTCTCTAGTCTCCACACATGCTCTCCCAAAAAGGCTTCCCATAATAGTGCCCTTAATTCTCTCTTAGATCTAGGTATAGCTCTTTAGGAATATTCTAGCTTATACCTTTCTGGGGAATATTCTTTGATTCGTTATATGGGTCATAACAGTCCTTGAGAAATGTGAATATGTTTGAGGGTTGAATAACTTAAGCTCTTTAATAAAGGCTTCCTTAAACATGCTTAGCATTTATGTTGAATGTATGCTTTAGAGTTATCTAACATTAGCCATGGTTGAAGGTTAAACAACTTATGTATGTTCTTTAATGAAACCTGAGTTATCTAACCTTAGCCTTAGGCAACATGTTTGAGGGTTGAAAAACTTAAGTTCTTTAACAAAGACTTTCCTCAATACAAATATGGTCATGAAGTATTAATCTTAATTTAGTTTTAGAGTCTTTGAATAAACCACCATAACCCTATGCTTAATGTTAAAGTCTTTAATAAATCATGTAAATTACCCAAAGACTAATAACTTCGATAACCTAGAAAATTATACACTAGAGTCCTCGATAAATCATATTATTTACTCAAAGACTAATAATTTTAATAATGTTTCTCATATGGTGTACACTCATATGATAGTGTTTCTCATATGACATACATTCATGTGGTTATAAAAATTAACCTTATAGTTACTATTAAAATCCTCAATAAACCACACTATTTATCTAATAACTTCAATAGTGTTTATCAATGGTGTATATTCATGTGCCATAAACTCATGTGGTTGTTTTTATATGGTATATAATAAGCCCTCAATAAACCACATTATTTACTCATGTGGTCACGATAGTGTTTATCGCATGGCAAGTCCTTAATAAATTATATATTATTTACTAAAAAATTAATAATATATGGAGTACACTAATGTGGTCATAAAGTATTAACTCTCTTTCACATTTCAATTATAGGGTACTCGAACCCAGACCTCGGTATTTAAATCCTTTACACCCATTGAGAAGGTAGGTTTAAACCTAAGATCTCAATATTTTAATCATTTATCTATAAGGTAAAAACTTAAATTTTTTATTATATTCCCGTAAATTAATTATTTTTGGCTAAGCTTAACCATGATGTATAACAGCTAGGGTCTAACTTGGCCACACACACATTTATGGGTTAATTATAAATAAGGTCTCTTGTTTTAGCGTAAAGAGAATGCTTTAGATTTTAATCATGAGTATATACTGGAGTCACGTCTTTGTGGTAGGATTAAGATGAGATTAAGACAAATTAATGAGCATATTAAGGATACCACTTGGGGTTTTAAGCATATAAAGTGATGAAGTTAAATAACTGTGTTATTACAATTTGGCTTTCTAGGTTAAAATGCCAACACCAAAGATTCAATACTCATATAAAAGCTTTATCAAGTGTTGCCACCTTGATGGGTTCAGAAGGATATGATCCTTCCATTGACAATAGCCTCTACATCTTAAGTTATGAAAGTTCCAACTTTACTTGCGAACCCTCCAAACCTACATGAATATAAAGTACATGTCAGTAAGCCACACCATTTATTGCTTAATGGAATGGCATTGAATCTTTATTACTCTACAAAAGTCATACAACCCAATACTATTTAGGTAAATATTGTTTTTCTGCACACAAACCCTCCTCAAACACACACAAAAAAATACATGACAACCTTAACCAAAATAATAAAAAGGCAACTCTCATCATAGTTATACTTACCCTTTACATTCTAATTTTACATGTGATTCTTTACATACAATATAAGATACATGTTATAGTACTTGATAGACCATGCCATATACCACTTAATAGAAAAATGTTTTCTATGCCTTTATTGCCACAAACTAATTATTAATCTTATAAGGTCATTATTCCTATAAAAACATGATTTACATGGATTATTTAAGATGACTTAAATAAATTAGTAAATAAATAATTATTTCTTTAAACCCTTGTTTCAATTATACTTATTTATATTTATAGTGTGTACATTTCCACTCAATCTCATAATGTGTATATTTTTATTCAATCTATGTTCCCATAAACGATTAATTCACTCCATTTGGTCCTTTCTCATCAATTTCTTCTGACAATTAATATGGAATGCCTCTCATCCATATTTTTTAAACATTTAACATAGCTTATGAAGTCAATATAACAAACATAAAGTGTAAAGATACTCAAAGTATGAGAATAATCACACATGGCTTAAGATTTCTTTTGTGACCTTTGATTAAACCATCATACAACTTATTAACTTGAGTTAAGAAATAACTTTAATATCAACTATTATAATCCTCCATTGGAAGTTAAAGCATTAGGGTGTTCTCCCACCGACCCCATAGCACTCCCTAACACTCCAAGTTAGAGAGTGCTATGGGGTAATTTCCCTCACACCAACCCCATAGCGCTATGGGTGAGTTGACTACTAAGTGTGGGGTTGCCACCAAAAAAATCTCAAAAAAAAATAATTTAGGGGGTGAAATGGCAGGGTTTGTAAATTTTAGGGGGCCAGGTCGAAACATGTTCCTTAGGCACCCCATAGCCACACTTGTGAACTGTGGTGCCTACAAACCCTACCCTAAGTGCCAAAACTTGCTTGGAGATGGAGCGCTAAATGGAAAGCAACAACATTGTGGAGGATTTGGAAATGCAAATAAGCATGAATCCATCATCCTCAATACATCTCTTGCCTGAATGCATTTAACAAGGGTTTTGATCCCTTCTCTCTTCAACTCCCTTGGAGCACAACAACTCCGCTCTTTGGCTTAGCTCATCTCAGGTTTGCTCGACTTGGATTGGCTTGTAATAGTAGCAAGCTTGGTCCCTTTAGCGGTTTAGTAGCTCAGTTGGCTCAGCAGCAACTTTCATGAGCTCTTGACAGCAGCATGGATTTAATCTTCATCTTAGTTATTCACAAGGATCTCCAGTAATCAATCAAAAGACTTCTTTAATTACACAATTAAAATTGGATGTTCATAACTCAATCATTTTACTTATTCACAAGTGAACTCAACTAATTTCTCACAACTAGCTCTATCGATTGTTCACTTGCAACAAGGAGTCAAATTCTTCAGTAGCAATCCAAATTAGCAATTAACAACAAATTAACAACAATCCAAATTAATAGCAAAACAACAACATACATTTGCAACATCAATAGGAGGGGAACATTACTTCCCAAATTCATGATGGGGGATTTGCTTCCATGGCCAATGTGGAGGACGTGGTCGACGAAGAACAAACAAGTGGCATCAACCAACAAGCACATGATGTTTGCTTTGTAAAACTCATATTGTGTTTGGAGCAAAACTTATGAGTTTTGGTGTTTGGTTTGTGATTAATAGTTTTAATTTTTATTTTTTTTGAATTTAAATTAATATGAGTCCATGTAATGTGGGGTGTACAAAGACACTTTTTAATTCAGCAACTTATGGTGTGACTAAGTGGCAATATGGAGGCTCCAACCCCATAGTAAATATTTTGTGCTCTCCCCACACCAAAACACTCCATAATGCTATGTGTGCTTTGGTGTGGGGACTTTTTGCACACACCCACCCCATAGCACTCCTTAGTGCTAGGAAGTGGTATGGGGTCCGTGGGGGGAATGCCCTTATTTAAGTTTTTTTATTACCACAAATTATTTAGCAATTTAGCAATCTCACATAGCCCTAGTACGAAAATACACTTTACATATGAGTTATTCAGGCAACCTTAATAAATTAGCAAAAAACAATTATTTATTCAGTTCTAATTATATTTATATGGTTTTTCATATTATATAATGGTATTTATTAACGGTACAAGGTTGACTCCTCTAATTTATAGTTGCATGTAGGTCCACGTCCTGAACCCACTATTAACTAAGTCATTTATTATGGTACATGGAGTTAAGAGCAATCACTTTGGCAGGTACCAACTTGAAAACATGTATGTTCCCAATAATGGGATCCGTGACTTAAACATGAAAGCTTTAGTAGAAAAAAGAAAAAGAAAAAGAGTGTTATACATAGTATAGGTAGACGGTTGGATATGAATAAACATTGTCGGACAAGGATCCAAATCAATACTTTTCACTTAAATATATTATTATAATTTATAATTCATAAGAATTAAACTTACCGTTAAATTTTTAACGTCTTCGATTCTAACCAACAAGGTAACCTCCGTAACAATATTAAAGAATATATTCCTTTCATACAGTGGTGAATCTTTTTACCTTTCGTGTGCCACTTGAATTGCTTCTCTTATAAGGTCCTCCATAGCTTGCGAGTGAGAAATGATCCCCATCATCCCGGAGAAGGTGATGAAGTTTTCCACGTCGGATACCGTGGTAAGCATCTTGTGCAACTGGCTTTCAATCCCTTGGGCTTTAAACTGAGTGAAAAAGTAACTGTCTCTCCTCATCAGCCACACAGCAAGCTCCACAGCATGCCGGCGTATCCTTGGCAAGTACAAAGATGGTGCTATATGCATTGCTCTTGTTATGCTCCTCACAAGTTCCTGCTTGTTAGACTCGCTGGTAAACAATGAGCACAGGTCGGGTTCACCCAGGAGAGATACAGTGGAAGCCGACAATCCCAAGAGTGCTTCGAGCTGTTTACCATGAGCAGACGGGAGTTTCTCGACGATCCATTGAGTCACCACTGCGATTACTTGCTTTTCATCTGTGCTCCGGTACTCAAACAAGCTTCTTAAGATATAAGCGGCACAGGCACTTATCTTCCTGTTTTCCTGCTTTACCATGCTGCCAAAGTTGTGGAGATCCCTGTGGATATCCTTGACGAGTTTCTTCGGCAGTCCAGGATGAGCAGGTGTAAGGCTTCGCCGGCCTTTAGTCGGACACGAAACTCGACACTCTTTTCATCAGGTACCTCCTTTGAGAAGAGAATAATGAGGTTCTGAACTATCCCACCTGTGCTCCCTATGCCTTCTTTGATGCTCTCATCCAATGCAAGGCTTGTTAAGATGTCCAGAACAAGCTCGCGGAAGATGGGATGGGAATCACCACGCTCAAGTACGTCACGAAGGTTGCGTAGAGTGTAAACGTTATTGAGAATGGTACGCCTTAGAGCCTTGCCTTGTTCACCTGTTGTTGCCACCAACCTCGCCAGGAGTTGCAGGGCCTTCTTAAGAATCTTGGCATGCATTTCTGGTTGCAGTGCAATGTCCGACACTAGAATCTCTATGAGCCCGCGAGTGTTGCCGATCTGCACGCAGTTTTTGTCGTCCCTCGCCAGGCTCTTGAGTATTCTCAACCCATGCAGCTTTAGCTCCATGTCGTTCTTGTCGTCGTCGTTCTCGACGAGGAGTAGAGTTATTACACTCTCTAATGCTCCTGCTATAGCCATTACACGAAAGCTGTTCGTGTTGTGCACGACTGCATACAACAGCGTTATATGAATAGTATAGTAAGTATATAGTTAATACCAACCTAGCTGACATAGTACTTTGGAGGCTGCCTTTCTTATGTCTATCTCGTAGCTGTTCCGCCAGGTGATCATCTGCAGGAGACGCTCCGTAACGCCGTGTGTGGTACCGATCTTCCTCAGCGTGTCCTCAAGGAAGTGTTCCTGTTGAACGAACTTGGAGAGCATCAGGGCGCCGCCGAGCTGCTCCTTTCCGCTGCTCGATCCGAGCTTCTCGATGCTGTAAGTCACCAGGTCGAGGTCGAGCCCGTCAAAGACGCTTCCTTTGAGACACTTTGAGTAGACTTCGTAGAAGAACTGCCTGACCACGTCGAGGAGCTCCTCTCCTAAGGTGGACTCGTCGGCTACTCTCTCGAGGAGTTTCTTGCACTTGAAGTTGTACTCGTGATATGCACGCTCCACAAGGAAAATGGAGGCTTCTACAAGTGAGAGAGTCAGGCCAGAGCTGAGGTTGGTTCGGACCTGCGATTCACTGTTTGTTATGTACTTCTGCTGGAGGAGACGCGCCAGGGAGAATGCGATAGTCACTGTTGCTGAAATCAGCTGGAGAATGTACAGAAGCTGACTGATGTGCTGTGCCAGGAATCTTCTCGAGTGCGGGAGGAAGGGAACCTTGCTCCATGACCATGTACGTTCCATACTGAAACCTTGAAACTTTGGTACCTTAGGAGGCTTACCATGGCTCACACTGGGTGACCTTGGGGAGGAAGACTTACTCACAGACGTTTCCAAGAGGTTGTTCGCTGGAGTGGCCGGCATGTAGAGATTGATGGCTTCAAGAACAACAGAGCTTGCTGACATTAACTTGGTTCTTGATCTAAGCACTTGTTGCCAGCAGCATGCTGCTACTCGAGCTCGTGGCTGCGGCTAAACACACGCGTTCCCTCAGTGAGAAGAAGCACAGACACTACCCAGAAGTCGAACGTCTTCATGTTGCTCACAAAGCCACCGAGGAAACAACTGTTGCCCATATGAATGCAAGCATCCCCAAACCGGAAGCAACCTTCTCAAGTATTGCAAGCCTCAGTGCAACTATCGTCAGCTGCTGCTCCGGAGCAATCTGAGTAATCTTTTGCTCAGGCATAATCTCCTTATTAAAAACCAAATCTTCATCCTTCAGTTCTGGCAGTTGAATTTGGACGTGTGGGGAAGACATTTTTGTGCAGGTAGAACTCACCAATCCATGTACAATATAGATTTTGTATAAATATATACAGAATGTTGGAGTGAGCTGGACTTTGCTTATTCCTAAGCGAACTCGAGGAGACGTGGGATGGATAATTAACACAACTACTTCAAAGCACGTCCCTAATGACGTTGTAACTCCACGTCATAAAAACTGACCATTGTTTATCTCCACGTGGTTTTATATTTTTTGTAAGCCATGTAGTAAGGCACGCAAAAGAAACAAATGTTTGATATTCTTTGTGGTAACTGGGCCATGTATATAAATATATATTTATATACGTAGTCTAACTCTGACAAGCTCGTCTGTAATATACTAAAATTTTATGTTTCTAATCATATACCTTTTATACACGATGGTTTGCAGCTGACTTCACTTACGCTACAACTTGGTTATATATATATATATATATATAACTGATTCTCAGGATTCCTCCCAATAAAGTATAATAATCCATCTGCAGTAACGAGGGGTGACTCTGACTACGGGATGGTTTGTTACGCTTGTACATGTGTTACTAGATAAGAATATTCTATACTATTCAGGTTATTAAATTATATAATATTATTTGTTTTATATTTGTATGCATTTTATGTGCATTGTGTATTAATTAGTACAAAAATATATACATTAATTTAGACAGGTTTTATATATGTTTTATGCAAACATAATACAACATATTTCATAAAATATCATTTAAAAATATACATATATCTGCATCAGTATATTTATATACATAGTCTAACTCTAATAAGCTTGTATGTAATTTAACCATGTACAAATATACACTCTTAGTTCTGAATTCCCAACTTCGTTATCTAACCGAATACACACACATAATTAACCTTAAGTATATATAAGCACGGTACAACTTGATTATATATATTAACTTAGTAGGACTTGGTCAATATAGTTGAACTAAAACCTCTCTAAATTAATACTATTCAAAAGTTATTAAATTGTAGAATATTATTTTATTTATATTTGTGTATGTATGTTATGTATAGTTAATTAGTACAATATTAGTTTAAACAATAAAATATCATTGTTTTAAACAAAAATGAACACTCATTGTATTCTAATATATGTATAATTACCAGAACTAGCAAGCGACTTGATCTTTGTTGTATGAACAAATTGTGTTGTGACCTTTGTACCATTGAGTACATTCCTTGCTATACTTCTGGTCCACTATATGGTGGATCACCTCCAAGTCCTCAGTACTACCCACCAAGTGGTTGTTGTGTATCATGTGTGAGCAACAAGTACAACCTTAGGGTTAGACTCAAATGCACTAAACTTAGGGTTTTAGCCTAAATTTCCCTAAAGTGTTTTAGAAAACTTAAAGAATAATTTTAATAGAGTCCTAAAGAAAGAGGCTTACCCACGGAGGAAACATGTATTGGGTTAAGAATATGTTTAATAACCAAGTAAACTCAATAAACACATTCAGACCACTTGTATGAACATGAAAAGAGAGGGGGATGGGAGTTTCCATCGTATAAATTAATTAGAGTAAACATGTTAGAAATTAAAAAGTCTCTCTCCCTCACCAATATAAGTATGCTAGTGTCATTAAAGCACAACACACTCTTTGTGCTGCCCCTTCTAATGTTTAGGGGTACATCACACCCTAAAAGCTGCCTAATCCTTATTATTGGTGAATCAACACTCACATGATTAGGTACATTGCCTCTAGGATGTTAACCATTTTATTTTGTTTAATAACCCATTCGCACGTTAAAGTAATTGTTTAAGTATATATTTCACAAAGTTTAAAAGCTGGGCTTTGTTTTGGCCTCTTCCTTCATGTTTAACTATGGTTTATATATAAATATAACTAATATATTATAAGCTAGAAGATTCTCGAAAAGGTTAAGAAGATAACCTAATATAGTGGAACTAAAAGTAGCTCGAGGGTGGGTCAGGTGGTTTTAGAAAGGTTTTTAATATTGTATGTGCTGGTGCCTAACAAATTGGTAAAAAAAAAGCCTTGTTCGAGATGGGTGATTAGTAAGAAGGAGAGGATCATACCCTCAAGGAGTGGACAAACCAAGAAAAATTCAAAGAAATTTTAAAAGTATATAAATGATCCTTAAAATGATTTGTGAGGGGTTGGATACTTTAAAAATTATCTTGCTTAACGAACTATTGGTAATAAGAATTAATTATATCTCTTTGTGTTCTACCTTTTTTGATAGAAAATTTGCAGATGAGGTTATGAATTGGCTGCCAAACTTATTTAATTATATAAGGAGTGACTATAATAAATATAAAGGCTATAATATAGTTATATCAATGGCTTAAAAAATAAAAATAAAGTAGATTTTTGTTATTCTTACTGGATGGGTAAAACTGCATGCCACAAGAGGAGCCACATATATGTGCTATTGTAGTGAAGGAACGATTTGGCAAATGTCGAGTGCAAATCCTCGTGGATAGTAAAATAACGATAATACTTATTAACAAAGTTAGTACAAAAGTGCAACTTATAATTTGCCCATAAAGACTGTGCCTTAATAAAAGATTGAGGATTCAACTATTATTACACGGAGCTATAGTGCTTGTGTGGAGAGTTTTAGTTATAGGTTGACAAACCCAGTTGGTAAAGACTTTTTTACAACTTATTGAGGGCTTAACTATTGGCATACAAAGATAAAGTGCTTGTGTGAAGAAGTTAACGATTAAAGATTGGTAAAACCTAGATTATGATGATTGTCTTTCTTGTGAAACTTGCACATGTGGATTTCATCTTTGGTATGAGTTGGTTAGAGCATGTAGATTTTAAGACCGAGTAGGGCATCATGTACTACCTATAAGTGGAATGTCTTTATGTTGCTCACAAAGCCATCGAGGAGCACAATTGTTACACGTATGAATGTAAGCATCCCCAAACGGAAACCACTTTTTCAAGTATTACAAGCCTCAGTGCAACTATAACGAGCTGCTAATTAATCTCTTGCTCTGGCATGATCTCCTTATCACAGACCAAATCGGCATCCTCGAGTCCACGTGTGAGAAAGACAATTTTTTAAATATATGAATTCACCAATCCATGTACAATATAGATTTTGTATTACATATATTTAGGTTAACGTTGGAGTGAGCTGGACTTTGCTCATTAATAAGCAAACTGGAGACGTGGATGGATAATCAAACGAGTTACTTAAAAGCACGTCCTAATGGACGTTGTAACTCCACGTTTATTAACAACTGACCATTGTTAATCTTCCGTGGTTTTATAATAAGCTTGTGAAGCCACGTAAGCCATGTTATGTTATCGTTGAAAAAAACAGTTGATTGATGTAATAACTATAAACGTAGTCTAGTTCATATGTAATTTACTAAATTTTGTATTAATAATCATGTACAAATATACACGATGTAACAACTTGGTTTGCACTTACGGTACAGCTTGGTTATATATATACATAACTAACCTTAATATTAGAATTTGGCTATATATACATAGAAATGTACAGCTTCTACTACTTGATTATGTATTGTTGTGTGTGTGCGCGCGCGCATGTATGTATGTATGTATATATGTAATATACAACCTATTCTCAGGATTCCTCCCGAAAAAGTATAGTCATAACGACGTACGGCATGGTTTGTTAAGCTCGTCCGTACAGCGTATACTATTCGGGTTATTGAATCATATAATATTATTTTATATGTATTTTATGTTCAGTTAAACCATCATTTGTATAATTATTACAAGTATATTAAACATTAATTTAGATTTACACAATACAGCATATTTCATAAAATGTCATTTTTAAAATATACGTATATATGCATCTACATATAAATATATTTATATACATATTTTATATATATATATATATATATATATATATATATATAATATATATATATATATATTTATATAGATAGAGAGAGAGAGAGAGAGAGAAGATTAACCTTATATATATAAAAGTTGGCTATATATATATATAACTGAGTAAGACTTAGTCAAATCTCTGAATTAATATTCTTTGGAAATTACCAGTTATTAAATTATTAGAGTATTATTTTCTTTATATTGTATGTATTTATGTAAAGTTAAACCATCATTTTGTATTAATTAATATAATTTAATTTAAACAGGTTTTGCTTTATGTCTTATGCAACGTAATACAGCAGATGGTAAAATATTATTTAAAAAGAAAAAAGAAAGAAACACCATGAAATACGACCGTTTCAACACTGGGCCATCCAATTAGATGTACAAATTCCTTCACCAGCTGCATAAGAATTAATTATTACAACTTTATATATATATATATATATTATATATTTATACCAAATTAATTATTGATTAAGTATAATACAACGTTTTCTTATATATAAATTACCTTTCTTATTCTTCAAAGCAATTGCCCACGTAAGCTTAGGCGCAAGGCCTTTACCATTATCCACAACGTCATACCCCATATGTCCAGCAAACATAATCGTCTCGTGTTCGACCCCATTATCATTAACTTTCACGTCCACGGTAAGGTATCAGGAGAAATATCATCCGTATCCACAATCGGATATTCCATATTGTCACGAATTGTACCTTGCCATTTCCCTTCCTTATTTAAACACCGAAAACACCGTAATCCACCCACTTAAGTATGTTGTCCTGAAACTCGTCCAATATGATGACATATTTTGTTCCTAATACACTAGGTGTGTTAATATGTGTGTATCAAACAACACACACACACAACACAAATTATTTACCAGAACTGACGATCGACTTGGTCTTTGCTGCTCTTCAGCATTCCGTACCACTGAGTACATTCCTTGCCGTACTTCTTGAGCTGGTCGACTCTATGGTGGATCTCCTCCCAGTCCTCCGTACTACCAAGAGAGTCACGTACGGAATCCCACAACTTTGTATGTACTTGCAATCGAAGTAACTCTTGAGGGTGGCCATGAGTGCAACGCTGCCGACAACAACGTCGTTCTTCGTGGTTGTGGAGAAACTTGGGAGAACCCAGTTGCACAGCTGCGGGTCTTTCACGTTCTTCTTCAGCTCCATCGTCATCTTTGTTGCGAATCGTCCATAGTCTGCAGTGTATAAGTTTCCAAAGTCCACCACTTCCAATTTCTTCTTGCCTTCGTGATCTGCATAGACATATGCAGCATCCAACATCCAATATACATATATTAGACAGACTCTTGGTGATATACTTACCAACAAAGATCGACCGCATAACTTCAGAATTTCCATTAACAAAGAGGGCAAACTGAACAATGATAGCAAGCCACACATCATCCGGCCGGATCACAAGATTGTGGTGCCTGTTGTAAGCATGAGTGACCCTATGAACAAACCCATTGGGCGACTGACTTGTTAAAGCTCGTGCCTTGAAATATTCCACCGAGACCTTCTTTTATGTACTCTTTGAGCGTTTCTACATAATGATCTTTATAACGGGGAGAATTATTTGCTACAGTTTGTGCCTCTATGCCTTCTGCTACCCTGAATGTCACCATTTTGTGCTTATAAATTCTATATGGAACTCAAACTGTACTGAGGGGCTCTTCTGTATATCAACTAACGATGGGGTTTTGTATTTGACGATGGACAATTGGTACACAAACGTAATAAAGTACGGAATAGCGAACATCCAATGTTTATCCAAAACATTATAAATAATATGTGAATGCTCCAAGTTCAAAATTTTATTTTCTAACATGTGTATACATGTGAATTATAATTTATATATTATAAAATTATTTTATTTTTGTTTTTTAAAAAGCTTTTCTTTTACACGCTTACCACCGTTAACTAAAAGATAATAGTAAAATATCTCATCCTCAGTTCTCACTTAGGGCACTTCACACTGCCCATTAACTAGCCTTAAAATGCCTTTTAAATTAAAATGGCTTCACATTGAGTCCCATTAAGTAAAATTTAATGGAACTAATTTAATTTAATGAAAATTTCTTTACATCGGGCATTCCTTAAATTAGTCTAAATAGTATTAGGGCAGAGCAGAGATTTGAAATTGCGCAAGTAGGTGCTGTAGCACTGGACCTTGCATAACTTTGCCCCTAGCTAATCGTTGTTGAAAACTAGAATTTCACCATACTCGTCCATCGTGTATAATTCCTGGCCAATGTCATGACCCGATACAGATACAGGATACGACATACAGGATTCAACTTACAGGATATGGGATACAGGATTTGGCCGTAGAATATTCCCACAGGATATGCCACAGGATATTCCGTAGGATATTCCCATAGGATATGCCTACAGGATATTCCTAAATGATTCCTATAGGATAAGGATGACCATTTTGGCTAGTGACTAGATTAGGCTCATGACCAGATTAGCTTGGAGTTGTGAGCATAAAAGCTCGACTTAATTATTGTACAATCAATTACTATCAACACCAGTCTTTCTACAATCATTCTTGTTCTTGTCTTGTTCGTGTCTTGTCTTGCCTCCTACTCTGTCTTGTCTTGGATCCTGTCTTGTTCCTGGATCCTGTCCTGCGCTTTCCTGTCTTGCTCCTGGATCCTATATTGATCATGTCTGCTCTGGATCCGTCCTGTTCTTGTTTATTCCTAGTTCCTGTCATACTCTCGGTCCCTGTTCCTGAATCTGTTCTCGGAATCCTGCTCACTTCCTGTTCTGGATCGTGGCTTGACAGTTTGATAGTAACTCCTTCCATAGCTCTCGTTTCTAGTTACCTTTTTTTTTCCCTGGGTTTTCTTCCTTCGTTTTCCTCTTTTGTTTTCTTTTCATAAATCATGGCCGATTTTGAGCACTTTCAACGCGAGCACCAAATGTTTTCACGAGCTGGCCACTTTGCGCCAAGTGGTCACAGATCTGCAAGGTTCCACTAACGCGGCACTGCAGCTGCTGATGCATCCTCCAAGGCTACTGCGCAGGCTCTCTCTCAAGCATGATGGTTTCCTCTCCATCGAACTTTCCTTCAGAGCCGAAGATCAGCATGCCAGAAAAGTTGGTGGCAATCGCACCGATTTCCAAGGTTTTTGAATCAGATCGGCTCTTGATCCGCATGCAACCACGCCGCTACTCAACGGATGCACAAAAGGTTGGCCTTTTGGCATCCTTTTAGTTGGATCTCCACGGGCTTGGGTTGCCCTTGCTGGACGTGACGACCCATTGATGGAAGATTTTGAAGGATTCATGGCTGCCTTTGAAGCCTGCTTTGGAGATCCTGATAAGTACCGTTCTGCATGCACAAAGTTACGGAGGCTCACACAAGGATCCAGACCAGCTTCGTTTATGCATCCGAATTCCAGCAATTGTGCACGAACATTCCATGGGACGAGACTGCATTGATCGAACACTGTTTTGGGCTGAGGGATGACGTGAAGGACCTTCTCCTTACGTTACCGATGCTCAAACGTTAGCGGAGATCATGCAACAGGCCGTTCGCTGCGACAACCGTTTGTTCGAGCGCCGTAGGAAAAATCCGTCAGCAGTTCCTGCCAGCCAATCCTGTAGCCGTAGCACATGTTCCTACGACACCTTCTGGAGCAGTTCCTATGGAGGTTAACAAATCCAAGCGTGGCCCACTTTCAACTGCTGAGAAGCAACGTCGTCGGGGTGAGAACCTATGCTTGTATTGTGGTGAAGCAGGACACAAGGTGGCGGAATGTCCTAATAAAGCCAGAAAGTTCAAGACGCGTGAAGCCGAAGCTGAAGTTCAGTCGGAAAACTTCAATGTCCACTTCGTCTAGGAGCCGCGAAGTTGGACGTAGGTGCAGGCTCCATTGGTGCTGCTCATACCATTCCATCACTCAAGTTTCCTGTACACATTCGCCTCAATAATCGAGAGCTCAAGGAGTTTGCCCTGTTAGACACTGGTGCAAATGCATTTCATGGATGACACTTTTGCAGCTCAGCATGGCATTCCGGTGGTGAAGTTGAAGCGTGCAGTTCCTGTAGAGGTGGCCGATGGTCGTTTGATTGCTTCTGGCGCAGTTACCCACGCTACCACACCTCTCTTGCAGTCATGGTGCATTCAACTGTTCGATTTCCTTCAACTTGATCAAGACTCGGTCGACTCCCATCATTTTTGGCATGCCATGGTTCGTTGTTGCAAATCCGCAGATCGACTGGAGGTCTAGGACGCTCACGTTTTCCTCTCCAGCAGCCAGGATCAATCCTGTACCTTCCTGCGTGCAGGATACATCCTTGTGTCTGAGGCAGTACGCTACAGGATTGACCGTGCCTGTTCCTGTACCAGTGTTGAAGACTCCTCCTCGACAGGATTCACCTCATGTCAGTTCCTCAGCACATCCGCAGGCTCTCTCCACTCCTGTAAGTTTGCGGATTCCTGTACAGGGTTCTTCCAATCCTGTATCAGTGTCGAAGGTTCCTCCTCAACAGGATCCACCTCCTGTTGGTTCGTCAGCACACTCACAGGCTCTCCTCACTCCTGTGCACCACGGACTTCTGTACAGGATTCTTCCAATCCTGTACACTGTCAACATCCACATCTGTTTCTCCCAATCCTGCCTCCTTTTGTTACTCTGTTTCTGTTCCACCCCCCAAGATCCTTCCTCTTTTTCAGTCACAGCTCCCTCCTTCTCCTCTCCGAGTTCTTACCACTACCATGCATGAACTTGCCACTGATCCTGCTCCTTTCCACCTTTTTGCCTTTCAAGTAACTCCTACGTCCTCTTCTACCTTTCCTGTGTCTGACTCTCCTGTTTTTCAATCTTTCCTCTCTCCTTTTCCTTCTCCTCCTTCTTCCCTACCATCCAAGTATCACTCCTTTAAGGACGTTTTTGACAAGCACAAGGCTGCAGTTCTTCCTGTTCACAGGTCCTACGACTGTCCTATTGATCTTGCGGAAGGAAAGACTCCACCGTTCGGACCGATTTATGCGCATTGTCACCCACAGAGTTGGAGGTTCTTCGTCAGTACATCGAGGACAACTTGGCATCCGGCTTCATTCGTCACTCAAAGTCCCCTGCAGGAGCGCCTTTTCTTTGTCAAGAAGAAGGATGGGAGTTTACGTTTGGTTGTGGACTACAGGGGTTTGAATCAAGTCACCATTCGGAATCGGTACCCGTTGCCATTGATCCCGGAACTTCTCGATCGGCTGCGAGGAGCAAAGGTGTTCACGAAGATCGACTTACGAGGGGCCTACAACCTTGTACGGATTCGTCCAGGCGATGAGTGGAAGACTGCCTTTCGTACAAGGTATGGACACTTCGAGTACACGGTGATGCCTTTCGGCCTTACCAATGCCCCAGCCGTGTTCCAACACATGGTGAACGACATCTTTCGTGACTTCTTGGACCAGTTTGTGGTGATCTACCTCGACGACATTTTGATTTTCTCCAAGGACCAGGCGGCACATGACAAGCATGTACGATTGGTTCTACAGCGGCTTCGCGAGCATGGCCTGTATGCGAAGTTGGAGAAGTGTTTTTTCGATAGGGATTCTGTGGAGTTCTTGGGCTACATCGTCTCTCCTGCTGGCGTTTCCATGGACATGCACAAGGTGAAGACCATCGTGGAGTGGGAGAGGCCCAAGTCTGTACGAGATGTACAATGTTTCCTTGGCTTTGCAAACTTCTACAGGCGGTTCATACAGGACTTCTCCAAGCGTGTACTTCCACTCACGGAACTCACCAAGCGCACAGAGGTTTTCTCTTGGTCCGACAAGGCGGAACATGCATTCACAACACTCAAGGACACCTTCACGACAGCTCCGATTTTAGCACATCCTGATCCTTCTCGTCCTTTCTTCGTTGAAGCAGATGCCTCGGATTTTGCAGTAGGATCCGTCCTATCACAAGTTGGAGAAGACAAGTTGCTTCATCCTGTAGCTTTTCACTCTCGTAAGTTCCTTTCGGCGGAGATCAATTACGAGATTCATGACAAGGAACTCAAGGCCATTGTGGATTCGTTCGGAGTGGCGGCATTTCCTGGAAGGTGCTGCGCATCCTGTACAAGTTCTTACGGATCACAAGAACCTGGAGTTTTCAAACGGCTCGAGTTCTCAGTCGCGACAGGCTAGGTGGGCGGAGTTCCTATCACGTTTTGATTTCGTCATTGTCTACAGGCCCGGTTTTCGGAATGGCAAGGCGGACGCATTGTCTAGGCGCTCTTACCTTGCACCGGTCCCAGGCGATCCTGCATATGACTGTCAAAGACAAGTTGTTGGGTCCTGATCGATTCCGGCTTGCGGCACTACAGGTTCATCAGGCTCCAGCAATTCAACACTTCTACAGGACATCCGTTCGCAGTTGGCTACAGACGACTTGGCAAAGAATGTGTTCTCACACATTCATCCTGACATTGCAAGTTCCTCTTCCTCCAGTTCCCGTTCAGACTACACGCTGTTTGCCATACAGGACGGACTCCTGTACCGGGAAGGTCTCCTGTACGTTCCTGTTGGTGTTTGCAGGACTCGTGTGGTACAGGATTGTCATGATACCCCGGCTACAGGACATTTTGGTGTGGCCAAGACAGTTGAGTTGGTGACTCGCAACTATTGGTGGCCTGGGTTGCGAGGTTTTGTGGAAAGGTTTGTACGGAGTTGTGACACCTGCAACAGGTCGAAGATGCCTCGTCATGCCCTCTGGTCTTCTTCGTCCTCTTCCTGTTCCTTCTGCTCCTTGGAGATCCATTTCTATGGATTTCCTCACAGATCTTCCTCCTTCTCGCGGATTGATGCAGTTCTTGTGGTGGTTGACCGTTTCACCAACAGGCTCATTTCCTACCATGTAACAAGACTGCTACAGGCCAGACAACTGCTGAGTTGGTGATCCGCGAAGTGTTCCGACACCATGGTCTTCCTGAGAGCATTGTTTCTGATCGAGGTCCACAATTCATGTCCAAGTTTTGGCGAGAGCTTCTCGGAGTTACAGGTTAAAGCGGATCTTTCTTCAGGATATCACCGCAAACTGATGGGCAGTCAGAACGCACAATTCAGACCTTGGAGCAATATCTTCGCTGCTTCATCAGTTACCAACAGGATAATTGGTTGGACCTTCTTCCTATGGCGGAGTTTGCCTACAACAACTCCATTCACGCATCTACAGGCCAGACACCTTTCTTTGCTCTTACAGGCCACCATCCACGTTTTGACTTTGCTCCTCCTGCTTCTCCTTCTTCCGCTCCTGCAGTACAGGATCGTCTCCAGCATCTTCGTCAGGTACAGGATGATCTCCGGGTTCATCTTCAGCAGGCACAGGAACGATACAAGCATCATGCTGATGCTCACCGTCACCGGCACCTGCATACAAGATTGGTGATCTCGTGTGGCTTCTTCGTACACATTCGCACCAACAGGCCTTCTTCTAAGTTGGATTTTCAACGATTGGGCCCTTACAGGATTGTGGCGGAGGTAATCCTGTAGCTTTCCGACTCGAGTTACCATCTACGGTGAAACTTCATCCTGTGTTTCACACCTCCTTGTTGGAGCCGTATCATCCTTCTTCTCTTCCTGGTCGTGCTTCTTCTCCTCCCCCTCCTGTGGTCATTGCTGGTGAACCTGAGTACGAAGTTGCAGCCATCCTTGATTCTCGTCTTCATCGCCGCCAACTTCAATACTTGGTGGATTGGAAAGGTTATTTGCCTACCGATCGCACTTGGGAACCTGCATCCAACTTACTCCATGCTTCTTCCAAAGTTGCTGCCTTCCATCGGCATTATCCTGCTAAACCAGGTCCTAAGACTCGTGGAACTCGTCCTTAGGGAGGAGGTGCTGTCACAACCCGATACAGGATACAGGATTCCGGATACAGGATACAGGATGCAGGATTTCGGATACAGGATACGGGTTACAGGATATGCCTGCAGGATATTCCTACAGGATATACCTATAGGATATGCCTATAGGATATGCTACAGGATATGCCTAGAGGATAAGGGACACTATTCTTAGCTCATGACTAGATTAGACTCATGACTAGATTAGCTTGGAGTTGTGAGCATAAAAGCTCCGACCTAATTGTTGTACAATCAGTTACTATCAACACCAGTTTCTACGATCATTCTTGTTCTTGTCTGTTCTTGTCTTGCTCCTTGCCTCCTGCTCTTGTCTTGCTCTTGGATCCTGTCTTGTTCCTATCTTGTTCCTGGATCCTGTCTGCGCTTTCCTGTCTTGCTCCCGGATCCTATCCTGATCCTGTCCTGCTCCTGGATCCGTCTGTTCCTGTCTATTCCTAGTTCCTGTCCTGCTCTCGGTCCTGTTCCTGAGTCAAGCCTTCCTGTTCTCGGAATCCTGCTCACTTCCTGGTTCCTGGATCGTGGCTTGACAGCTTCAACTACCTTTGTCATCAGTTGGGCCCAGTCATTTAGCGTCAAAACACTCACTACAGAGATGCTATTCCGGTCTGAGTTTGCTTAGCAGCAACCCTCCACAAGCTCCCACAACACAGACACAAAGACTATCACCGAGTTGTACGCGATCAGGAAGTCCATCTTTTTGAGATTCTTGTGGACACATGTGCAGCCATTGTGAAAGTGTTCGGGTACATGTTGAAGTTCACAACATTTGGAAGAGTAGTTTTGGTCAGAGTTTGAAAACTCCTCTGTTGCCGAGCAACCTCCTCTGCTAATGTTAACATTAGCATTAACATTAAAATAGAAAGGAGTTGGTTTTTATAATGACAAGAATTTGCATCATTAAAACAGGAGAGTCAGATACAGGAAAGGTAGAAGAGGACGTAGGAGTTACTTGGAAGGCAAAAAGATGAAAAGGAGCGGTGTGCATAGTACTGAGACCGGCAAGTTTGTTGCGCAATCATGTGGGCCTCCATTTCTTTTGAATGGCCATTGACTACACTCACCTTTCAATTGTGAAGCAGAAGGAAGCGAGTTTGACTACTTTAATAAGAACAAGATTACTCCGTGGTGATGCAGGCTGTTGTGGATGCGAGGAAAAGGTTTATAAGCGTT
>PUQB01000112.1:32340-53064 GCA_003024785.1 Selaginella tamariscina
TTACCATTTCAAATGAATTTCTTTTCTCCCCATTTATCTCCCCTAAAACCGGACTTTTTGCCTGTGGAGTGTGGCAGTAGAAGAACAATGCCTTCTGACACACGAAGGCACCTGCTATATGAGAATATGAAAGCTCACCATGAAGATACAAAGAGAATATCCTCTTTGTTTCCACCTAAGATTCTTCTATAAGTATCTTTTTGTCTCATGTATACAGCTTCCCCTTGAAAATACACAATGTTATTTTTTATTTAAAATAATTCATTATAAATAAGAAATTAATTATATAAAGATAAAATTAATTAGTCAAAACTATTTTCGTGTGTACAGGCACACCTCTCTCTCTCTCACACACACAAGTGATAGTACATAGACGTAATAGAACTAAATGAGATGCGTGTATAAACATAGCCTTAATTTACATAAAAATAATCGAGATAATCTACATAATAACACGTGTGTATGTCAAGGACATATGTATGCACACACGAGCATCTGTTTATATGTGTAGATATATTTTAGATTACATAAAAGACTACAAATACATTTAAAACTATTAAAAATAAACACATGCATGTCCTATGCCTATGGTGAATTGGATGGGTTTCAAGAGGTGGACTCCTCCCATTGTGATTGGATATATAAGGAGTGGCATGAGATATATATGAGATTGCATGCATTTGGGATTCTTGAAGTATTTTTGAACTTGTTAAAGAGAGGCTCCTTCAAAATTGTATAATTATATATTTCAATTGTAATTAACATCATTTTGCATGTAAATAATCAAAAAGCCACCTTAAATATTTCTTTTAGTAATATTTTATATTAGTTTTAGTATAGTTTTATAGCATTGTTTCAGTAGGGGTTGTGATTTTAGAATAATCCAGGTCAAACTTCTATTATGTAAGTATGTTATAAGTCTATATCTATATGAATATGTTTTTCTTTATGTATAATAAAGGGATAAATCTCTATGGAGGTATGCACAAAGCCACCACGGTAATCTTTATTAACTAGTAATTTATTAAAACCATGATCGACTCTGGTGTGATGTGGTAATACTATACACTGTATGTGCATGGTGTGTGCACAAAACTACAATATACAATACTTAATTAATTATCAAATTTCACGTGTAGCACGCGTGAGACTTGTTATTCCCTTAATTTGGGAAAAGCAAAGAAATGATGGACAAGTAGGAGCTGCTAAAGATTATGTGGGTAGGCGTGCCAAGAGCTGGTTTTGCATCCAGAGGTAGCATAGTGGATTTTAAAGAAACAACCTCCTTATTAATCGAGAAAGACACAATGTTGCTCCCACTATTCGACCAAGATGCTGAAAGGATAAAGTCATTTGCAGAGAATGTCTAGCAAGTCGGCTATTTCAACGTCAGCCTACCAATGATCTTTCTTTCTTAGTACACACAGCCAGGGATGAACTTAGTAAGATGGGCTTACAAGGTACAGACTACATGCAAGTGGAGCTTCAAAAGCTCATCTTGTGTGAGAAAGGTGACCATTTTGAGATGGAGATTAGCGACCCCAGAACATTTGCATTCATGGTTTGGAAGCAGCAGAGTTTGAATAAATGATGAATAATACAGATGCATGTTTACTTAGGTAGAGTTCTATATTATCAGTTCACTTACAACTGATACATTCGCCTTAACATGCAAGAAACAAAGTACTCACTACTCACTATCAATGAAATGAGTTTATATGTATGTATGGAGGCTTGCACATAGTGAATCGACCTGCAATTTACATGTCTTCAACATGATGAAATCTTTAGGCAGAAGTCATGTGTAATCGAAAAGTGCTTTCAAACCATCCCCACTCACGAAGTATTTCTCCCTTTCTTCTCCACACGGAATAGTTGTTGCCCCGTACATATAGAAGACTATTTAGACCTACATACTATTCAATTCTAAACTTTGGTAGTGAATACATTATTCAAATTAAATACTTAAAGAGATGTAGGCTTTCGTGCATGAACCCATTTCTATGAATAAATATTAAATTGCACCTTCAATCTTTACTTTTAAACTTTTCAGATTTGAAGAAGGCTGGTATGAATGCAAATGAATAAGGGATTTATTAACATTTGTATATTCCTATTTTGAATTGACATTTTCATGTAATCATTCTCATTGAAATGCAAGTTCAAGGTCATGTATAATTACTATGGCTTATCTCAGCCTTAACCATCTTAAATGCGCCAACTCATATATTCAAAACCAAATTAATTACATCACTTGAATTGACATTCTCACCACCTTAATTCCATGTGTTTGAGGATGAGGTAGTCTCGAGGATGTGTATGAAAGGCAAACATCTTGCAAAGTTCTTTACCTACTATGTTCAAAAGATTAGTGTCCCATTCAGCTTCATATGCCAAACTCATCTTCATTTTACCCAAGCACACTCTGATGCTACTCCCTAATATGCCAATAATCCTAAACGATTGCTTGTTGAACATGCTTATTTAACAATTATAATTTCTCACCAATGCTTTCCATTTCAAAGGAAGGAGACTAAATGGCACAATCACGTGAATATGGCTTCATAAAACTCTTTGAGTATACAATATTAGATGAATATTCTTCTATAAAATGATTGTTTCTCACCAATGCTTTCCATTAAAAGGGAAGGAGACTAAATCCCATAGGCACATGAATATGGCTCCCACAAACCTTTTTGAGTATGCATTAATATTGTACTTTTTAGTGTAAGTATTCTCCACTAGCCTAGTTAATGTAAAGAATATTTTTCAAATTTTTCTATCCTAAGTCAACTAGACAATCTAGAAATGCACATGCACAAACACCAAGTGTGTTGGTGTCCATGAGCATATTCTTAATACATAATAAACACTGCACACTTCATTGATAGTCATGGGTATGGATTCTAAATACATTAAATTTCATCACATGATCTTGACTTTGACATGATGAAACTTCCAAAGAGAAAAAGAAGAATCATTAAATATCTTTAAATTCTATATTGATTGAGAGTTGTCATTTAAAAACAATTAATAATGATGAAACTATGCACTATCCATCAAATTTTAGTCGGCCAACCTCTTGCACACACCTTAAAATTCTTCTACTTTACTTTTCTTCTACAAAAATCCAAATCACAAAGTGACATGTTCATATAATAATCTCTAAAATTTTGTTCCTCAGCTAGCACAATGTCTATTGCTACAATAAACACAAACTCAAGCCTCAATTCCTTTTACAAGTAACACATTGTGTTTTTGTTATAAGAAACATGAGTGCAATATTGGTATACATATTATTACTAACACAATTTTTTTGTTACAAGTACTTTACGAAATTGTGATTGGTTCATCCTGAACCAGGTTTAAATATTTCTTTCAGAATTAACACAATGTGACTCAACTTTGGTTCACTGCAAACCCAACACTGGTTCGTCGTGAACCCAACTTTAAGTATTGCTTAAGTTCACAGCAAACCTTTGGCTTCTCCTCGAGTTCACAAGGAACAATCCTAGTTTTTAATTCAGTTAGCTGCCTTAGCTGACATTGACCGTCACTGACTTCCTTCTACGTGACTACTAAACTCCCTCACCTCACTGCACCTCACCTAAGAAACTGGCTACGCTCCAAATATTGGGTAATTATCCCAAGGAAGCATTTTGCTTCTTCCCAGCACTCACGAGACTTGACACGTAACTCGTGTTGACAAGTGAGATATTCTATATACTATTTTTTATTTTATTAGATAGATGTAATAAAGCACAATTCTTTGAGATTTGCAGCACGCGCTTTGCAAAGATTAGTTAGCTCGCTTTTAACCCATGTAATGACCAGTGTGATTATCACGGCCACCAGTGTAAGAAAAGAAATAACGTAGAAGGTGGCCCACAAGGGTTTTACCTCGTAGGTAGCTGTGGTGGTGAGCAGCACCATGGCACCATCACTGAGGACCTGAGGTACCGTTTGCCCCTGCAAGATGTCCCTGTCCTTCTTTACACTTTCCACATTGCTATATGCAGTATATGCCAGTAAAACTGCAAAAAATGTGAACTTGGTGAATATCAAGCACTGACACTTGAGAGGTTAGAGATGACCTACCTGCAAGAGCGAGCACCAGGAGTGTCCTATAAAGGAACTTAAACCAGAAGAGGATTCGGTCGTCCGCACCTTGCTGGCGCGAATCAACCGGCTGGCTCGAGTTTTTTACATCCTCACCTTTTATTTTTTTCTCAAACCATTCTTCGATTTCCTGCAACGTTGCCAAGAAACATGTTCCCACGAATGACACAATCGCTGACAAAATCGCGCTATAGGCTTCGTGTCTATTGTTGGATCCGTCTTTCCACAGCTTGTTCTGCTTGAACTTGGCGTCTCTGAGCTCTAACATGGACTCGATCATCAACTTGATCTCTGTGCTGATAGCAGTGTCCAGCTTGGTCACACATAGCAGGTAGATCGTCTAAGCAGGCTGAACTCATCTTCTTCTGGGAAGGAGTGGGAGCCCAGACGAACTGTTGCATCTTGTTCAGGTAGTAGTCACCATCTTTAGTGCTCACTGCTCAGTACCAACTGATCAGTATTGCACCTGTTCTGAACCTCCACATCGGATGGCACCGGTGACTGCTGGTCTGCTGCATCAATGCTTCCACACATGCTGTTGTGTTCTCCATAGCTCGCAACTCATTCTTTGTAACGGTGGTGAGGGAGGCCGTTAAGGATACGTTACCCTGAAACGTTGCAACAAATGGTATAGCCTTGTCAGATGAAGTGTTGTAAGCGTTAAGGACAATCCAATAGCTTCCACCGGTGTTCCAAGCTCAGTAAGACTTCAAAGAATCGCAGGAGGAACGATAGTCGAACAATCCCCAGTTACTGGTGTCCATGTTCCTGGTGACCACAACACATACCTTGGTGGAGGAATTGGAACAGCCGCATTGGAGGCTAGGAAACCCGAGCGTCGCTGTTGTAGTAAAACGGCACAAACCCACATTCCGGTATCTGCTTACCGCTTGTAAGATAATAGTGGCTGGAGGTGTTGAGGTTCTGGTACTTGGTGAAGTCCGTCCTTGCATTGCTAGCGTAGTTGGTAAGGTAGTATCCTGTTGTGCTACGCGGCATGTTGTTCAGATCTGGGTGCAGTTGCAGCCCTGTAAGGTAAACCAACAAGGAGCAGGCTGAGATCTGGTTCATTTTCCATTGAAATGATGGGAGTAGTCCAGAGGCATGACCGGTTGCTGTTGCCAATACCGATGGAGATGCACATGCGGACGCTGATACCCCAATCCACTCGCATCCTCCATTGCCAGTTTTGCTAGTGCTGCTTCATGTGACCGCCTGCTATGTGGGGCTCGGCTGAGGCATACAGCTTCTTGGCTCCCCCATCACTCGTCCGGTTGCTGGTCACTCGCCATGCACTAGCTTGCTGGTACGCAGAATTGGCAAGCTCGATGTCGATTCCAGTTGTCGTGGAGAGGACACTGGGGAGGGAAGACCTCATTGCCCATCTGTAGAACGGATCGAACTCGTTTACGAAGCTGTTCACCTCCGGGCATGCAAAACCCTCCGTAGACGGGAGGTCGAGGTAGAAATGGTCGTCCTTGAACCCGTGACAGGAATGCGCGAGAAGCAGGAGTGTTGTCGGCAAAAGCAGTGAGAAGAGAAAGCTTGGCAGGGAGGAGAATTTGCTCTTGTAAGAGTGGTGAAGCCAACTGCAGAAGCTAGCGCTGCTGCCATTCTCTGCCTGACCCATTACAATCCTACAATCAGTACTCAATGCCGCTGCTTATATATATAAAAGGATCTCAGCCTTTGCTTGGCGTTGTTTGAGATTCTGCGCAATGCATCTTCCCTTGTCTTATGTTAAGCCGTACCAACGCATCTTTAGTTTAACACTGAATTTTATTATATTCGATTGATTAGTTTAACACTGAATTTTATTATATTCGAATTGATGACAAAGCTTCGAGTTCGAGATGGGTCTTACGTTAATTTAAAACTGTTACATTTTGAGACCATTCTGTATACACATAAATAATTATATACTATATAGAAGTATACTAATCATCAAAGATAATAAACACTAACCAGGTACAAACGCTTGCAGTCTTACTAACAACTAGTCAGTGTCGATAACGGAGCAGCAGCAACAGCACCCGGCACACCGCCTTGCTTGTGACAAAGTCGTTGTAAAAAACTGAATGTGACCGATAAAGTCAATACGCGATTCTGCACAATGCATCTTCCCTTGTCTTGTGTTGACAATCACAAAAAGCTAATTTACACATTTGATATTCATTAAAATCTTAAATAAAAGTAAACCAATTAATGAAATTTGATAATTAATTAATATTGTATTTACGTTTAGTTTTTTACAAAGACTTTGTCATCAATTCGAATATAATAAAATTCAGTGTTAAACTAAAGATGCGTTCGTACGGCTTAACAAGACAAGGGAAGATGCATTGCGCAGAATCTCAAACTACGCCAAGCAAACGCTGAGATCCTTTTATATATAAGCAGCGGCACTGAGTACTGATTGTAGGATTGTAATGGCTCAGGCAGAGAATGGTAGCAGTGCTATAAACCAATAAATATAACTGATAAATTGCTACATGGCTGTGTATGTGCACATGTACAAGTATAAACCAGAAATCAGTGGAGACATGAGATATGTACACACCAACGTGTATACACCACATGATATAATATATGTTGATGCACAGACACGTATAATACGCATATACGGTACATTTGAAGTTAAATTAATACTTTTCTCTCTCATACTACAGCTACTATATATAGACACACACACACACACACCTTTAAAAGTATGGCATTGCATCATAAAAGACTTCCCCAGTGGGACGAACTACGAATCCGCCCCTTTGCTGTTGTGCTCTACCACGACCATGGCCCCTTGCACGATCACGATTACCCGCCGCAGGTAATTCATCGTGAAATCTGCATACACATACGAACACGTGTTGTACGTATACATGATGTTCATATGTACAGTGAATTCTAAATTAAACCTGTATAAATTAAAATCCTAAATAAAAATCATGGTCCTACTGTATATATTACAATAGAATCCTAAATAAAAATCATGGTCCTACTGTATATATTACAATAAAACCTATATAAATTAAACATGTTAGAACTAAAGACAGTATTTAATTTTTTCTAGGGTTAGGAAGAACAAAACACAGTAACATACAATAATAATATATATAGTAAGAATTATAATTTTTATTTAATTTAAAAAGAATTTTAATTTACACATATTTAATTTAAACAAGTTCTACTGTATTATCGTCCTCCCTTATTTAAAACCCCTTTTAAATTAAATTACCTTCAGTCCCAATATGTTTAATTTATACAAATTATATTATATTATTATATATTATTGTGTCTTTATTTAAAATCCTCTCTAAATTAAATATTGCTCCCTTCCCAACGTGTTTAATTTAAACATGTTCTATTATATTAATCAGTATGCTAACCATACTTTATAAACGTGCATGTTGACATAAGGTTCTACTGTATAATTAGTACGCTAGCCATACTTTATAAACGTGCATATATATGTCAACCAGGAAAACAAAACGTTTCGCACGTATGAGAAGCACGAGAATAATATGTACTGGATACATGCAATTATGTATGTAAGAGAGAGAGTAGGTCGTATATCTATACACAGTATGGTGTATAGACACGAATAATATGTATTAGACATCTATGCATTTTGAAAGCAGAGTGTGCACACACACACACACATATACTGTATGTCCTTCTAGCTAGGCACGTGTTAATGTAGGTTCTATACATTACATTTACGGTTTAATTACATTAATGTCTGAGAATAAACTACATAAATGTTTGAGTAAACTTACACAAAGTAATTGCAACGGCCAGATCGAACCTCCGGCCACGATTTCTTTCTGTATCTGCAATATTCGTCACACAAGGCTCTTCACATCCACAAAATACATCTCCTGAGTCCATATACAACGTATTAGAATATATATGTATACATGAATTTATATATACGAAGTAGCTGTATATTGAATTATGTGTGTATGTATATCTATCCATATGTACATACATAGATAGTACATATAAATCATATGCATACTAATTTATAATATGAATTGCTGTTCCATATATGTACAGGGTTTAAGTTGTAAACATATAAGAGGTATTAAGTAAACACACAGACACACACATACACACATTTATACATCACCTCTAGGAGCAGGTGGTGCATCTGCCATTTGCTCTGCCTGTAATTTTAATACAAAAGGCTTCTCAAAAAGCACAAATAATAAATAAGTAATTAAACAATATCTTAACATATGTAATAATACTTACATAAAATATATATGGTTTTACCTGCAGGTGGTGCGGGGTTGAATGCATTCACGTTTCTACCGTTTGCCCGTCCTGTGTTAACCTATTTAATTTAAGTAACTTTGTCATATACATATATAAATATGTTATGTACATCAATGTATATGCATACATGTACATCAACTATAACATAAAAGTTTACCTGCCGCTGCATGACTCCCCTAAATGCTCTACCAGAGGCAGGAGCACGTTGACCTGCTTGTCCTCTTCCTGATCATATACACACATGTATAAATAATTATATGTATATATGTGTTATGAATACCTGCATACGGCCTGTTTCCTCCCCCGAACATTTGCATAAAATCGTTAATGACGGGGTCGCATCCTCCCACGCAACCTTAAGTTTATATAAATAATACATACATAAAATGTTTACGAGTTAATTATGTCTATTACATATAATTTATAATAAACTAAATATTACACACAGACACACACACACATGTGTGTGTGTGCAGGCGTACCTGTATGATTAGTATCGTATTGTGGAGGTATTTCGGCTCTTTTGAACTTGAATTCAATTTTAAAAACAGGACCTTGATAAATAAATAAATAAATAAAATAAAATAAAACAGTATTACTACTGCTTATGTGCATGTAAACACGCACACACATACACACACACATGCATAGACACGAACATAAACTTTAGATATATGATGTTGAACATTGTTTAAATAAGATTCTTCATGTTAATACAACTCTTACCGGGAATGCATACGCTACACACTTGTTCTGTAATAGTGGCTTCATATATGATGGTTGGCAGCCAAATGACCCCTCTACACTGGTAATATGCATGTGTGTAAGTAACACACGCACGCACACTCACACGCACATGCACACAACCTGAGTGCCACCATATGTATACATACATATTCATTTATCTGTGGGAAACTTTGACAACTTATCCTGAATTTGCCTTCCTAAAAGAACGAAAACTAGGTCAAAAACTCATATGTACATAGTTAAATTATACCAAGTAATGAATATTATTTGAACTTAGTAAATCTACATAACATTAAATTATAATTATTATATACAATAGATGTGAACTAGTGGTTTTTTTTCAAAACCATGTCTCTGAGCACTTTCGAACAATTGCTCCAAAAGGATCCTCCTCTCCACCTTGACGTTGAGTCCTGTTTAACAAAATGCCACAACATATGTGCGTGATGTACTTGGTGTATTAATATAGAAATGTGCAAGCATACATATAATATCTATGCACACACACACACACACATATAGAGAGAGAGAGAGGGTACGCACCTCTCAAAGAAAAGCCCCATGGCTTCCAAGAGCTTATGTTGCTGTTGCTTAGACTGAAAAATGTCATGTGTGAACTAATGAAATTCAAAATTGTATATATAAATAACACGCATGCAAATACGCATTACATATAAATAAATATATGAAAGGACTTACTTGCACTAAGCACCATTTCATCTCCTCAAAGATGCTTGCAAAATTGCTGCCTTCATGTCTCTTTCCATTTGAGACCTCAAATGTGGCCTCCAGAGTTCCTACATATGTGGGCTACTACAACTGCACAAACAACACCATACAGACACACATATGCACACACACATATGGAGAGAGAGATGGAAACACATACCTAGAGATGACGCATGCATATGTTTGTGTGCATGTGTGTGTGTGCGCGCGCGCGTTGCATCTACTTACTCTGAGGTCCGTGTTCTCTGAAAAGTAGTCTGTCTCTGTTTGTGGATAGCTTATAAATCCTTGTTGATATAGCTCTTCCGCAACCTACGCATGCAGAAGCTTTAAGCACATGCTATACATGCAAATAATGTGTAGCGTCTTGAATATCCATGCACACGACATAGTCTTCCACACACGTACATACACCTAATGGTTATTGTATGTTTAAGGTCTTTATACGATTGTACGGGTACATTATGTGTAAATATGGATAGTATAATATACTTGTATATACGCATGTATGTGTTAGATAATATAGAAACATGTGATATGAATCCATGGATATAAACTTGAAAACCTAAAGTTATATTCACTAAAGAACTATATAAACACGCTAATGCACCATATATTCATGCATATATGTACAGTTGTTAAGAACGAGATATACCTTCATTGTATGGTTAGAATCTATACGAAGGAACCGAGATGCACGTTTAACCAGCTCAACTGTGCTCAAAGGGTGTGGAGGGTACTTTCAGGACTCACGACCTGTTACAGAGTAAACCTGCAATAAATAGTTCATTACTAAACAATTTAAACATTTATTGTACATATAGTACAATACTGTCTTATATATATATATACACACATGATGATGCATATGTGTACTGGTGACCACGCCTGTAAAGCGTCTTTGTTAGGAAGCGTGTACATCTTTTGCTCACATGACATTATACATTCATAAATACAAGTACATTGTGGACACATAACTACTTATGAACGGATTATATGATAAATATTAAGCACACGTGTATATATACTCACTGCCATGTGAATGTAGCATTGTCATTTCCTGATCTGTAGTAGCAGTTAATGGTCCAAAAATCTTCAGGTTGGTGCGCTTGTATTTGTCAGTACCTCTCCACAACAAATCCCAGCGTTGGAAACTACAATATGTTTAAGTATACCAGGTTAGTTTAATATTATGTACAACTACATATTGACACGTATTAATTTAATACATACTATTTTATGTGATTAGTAACCTGGCATGGACCGTAACTAAGAACCATCTTCTCATGTTCCTCAAATGGTAGCAGAAATTTCAAAAGCATAGTCTGGAATCGGGTAAATGAAAGCTCCAATACGTAGATCAATCTCCTATAAAAAAAAGAGCAGTAAATATATATATATATATATGATGGTGTGTATATACATAATATTGTGCTAGTACATCGTCGTAATCTATGTATACGTGTATACAATACACACATAAGAACACACGCATACCATGCGTGCATCAACTGCCTCGGCCATCAGTTGGTTCGGCTGAACCAGATTCTGAATTGCAAAAACTGCAAAAGATTTATTTCTTTCCCTTAAAATAATTGTGAATGTAGTAAAACCTGCCATTCTATGAAGTCATACATGTGTGTGCTTGTGCCTGTGTGCGTGTGTTATGATCACGGTAGAAAAATTTAATAAAACTAAAACTATAATAACGATATATAGAAGGTGTATGTCTACAAGTACGTTTATATGGTATATGCATGTTCATATTATACATACATATAACAAATGATCGTTTACCTATCAATGAAAGCTGAAAAGCGCGCTCTGAAAATAGTGAGTCCTGGTTTCCTACTTCTGCAAACCTCCATAACCTCGTATGCAATGTTTTCACCTTCTTTATCACAGTCGAGCCACAGTATGAACCATTGACAGTTTTGTACCTGTACAGAACACACATATTATCTACGAATGTGGTGTACACCCATACATTCACACTTAGGCATATTATAATATATGGTTTACACACAACCATACATGCACACACAAAGACACGCACCTGCTCCTCCAAAGTCAACTTCAAAGCTAGCTTGTCCTGCAAGGGAACACACGATTTATAAGAAGGAAAGGATAATGTGTATATAAGAACAAACGTACACTACATGTCATATACAGATATTCTGTTACTATAATATTATGATATTCAATATACTATAGAAATAAAATTCCTGGGTCCCTACATATTCCCATCGTAATGTTAATTTGCATGTAAGTGTAACATATATATATACACACACACACACGTGTGTGTGTGTGTGTGTATTGTATGTAAGGACATACCTCAGGGACGTACTTTCTCACCGGAGCATCGAAAAGGGCAGTTGGGTCGCAAGATGTCCATTTCCTGTGATATAGATAGATAGATAGATAGATAGATAGACACACGCACACACACACACACAATGCAGGCATACCTATATTGGTTATCGAAATCGAGCTCCATGAGATGGCCACTAACGGAAGTCATGAACATATTACATGGCTGACCGCCAATCATGTAATTGAATTGGAAAATCCTGTTGTACTGCGATCGACCGGGTAGCTCCTGCATTGCCTGCCGGCCAGCACCGCAGTGATCTCTTTGGCCGCAGTCGGCTTCTCCGCCACATTCAGCACATTGATCGCCATAAACCCTAAAAAAGCACATTGAAGGGTAATATCATTTTTTAATTAAAACCTTTGTGTTAAATTCTTTTTATTCTTGTCAAATTGGGCTTGTAGAATATGAAAATATACACAAATATTCCTTATAATATTCTTGAATATTCCATAGAATTGGGCCTAAAATTGAAGAATAAAATGCATTACATATATGTCAACCGGGTTTAAAAATGCCAATTTAAATTAAAAATAATGTGAAAAAGACAAAAAACAATAGTTGTATAATCCTGTGAATATATTACATATGTGATTAATTTATGTTATTACGATGGTGATTGATGAGTGAAATCAAAAAGTAGGTATATATATTGTGCGTGCGTGCGTGTATGAGGCAATTTAAAATTGTTATTAATATTATTGTTATTATATAATGCAGTCGTGAACTTATCAAAGGCAGGGACAGCCAGCTTTTCTCTCTCTTCAATCTATTTTTTTTAGTACTATGCTTATATTTTTAATATATATATTAAGATATTACAAGCGGTAAGCAGATACCGAAATGTGGGTTTGTGCCGTTTTACTACAACAACAGCGACGCTCGGGTTTCCTAGCCTCCAATGCGGCTGTTCCAATTCCTCCACCAAGGTATGTGTTGTGGTCACCAGGAACATGGACACCAGTAACTGGGGATTGTTCGACTATCGTTCCTCCTGCGATTCTTTGAAGTCTTACTGAGCTTGGAACACCGGTGGAAGCTATTGGATTGTCCTTAACGCTTACAACACTTCATCTGACAAGGCTATACCATTTGTTGCAACGTTTCAGGGTAACGTATCCTTAACGGCCTCCCTCACCACCGTTACAAAGAATGAGTTGCGAGCTATGGAGAACACAACAGCATGTGTGGAAGCATTGATGCAGCAGACCAGCAGTCACCGGTGCCATCCGATGTGGAGGTTCAGAACAGGTGCAATACTGATCAGTTGGTACTGAGCAGTGAGCACTAAAGATGGTGACTACTACCTGAACAAGATGCAACAGTTCGTCTGGGCTCCCACTCCTTCCCAGAAGAAGATGAGTTCAGCCTGCTTAGACGATCTACCTGCTATGTGTGACCAAGCTGGACACTGCTATCAGCACAGAGATCAAGTTGATGATCGAGTCCATGTTAGAGCTCAGAGACGCCAAGTTCAAGCAGAACAAGCTGTGGAAAGACGGATCCAACAATAGACACGAAGCCTATAGCGCGATTTTGTCAGCGATTGTGTCATTCGTGGGAACATGTTTCTTGGCAACGTTGCAGGAAATCGAAGAATGGTTTGAGAAAAAAATAAAAGGTGAGGATGTAAAAAACTCGAGCCAGCCGGTTGATTCGCGCCAGCAAGGTGCGGACGACCGAATCCTCTTCTGGTTTAAGTTCCTTTATAGGACACTCCTGGTGCTCGCTCTTGCAGGTAGGTCATCTCTAACCTCTCAAGTGTCAGTGCTTGATATTCACCAAGTTCACATTTTTTGCAGTTTTACTGGCATATACTGCATATAGCAATGTGGAAAGTGTAAAGAAGGACAGGGACATCTTGCAGGGGCAAACGGTACCTCAGGTCCTCAGTGATGGTGCCATGGTGCTGCTCACCACCACAGCTACCTACGAGGTAAAACCCTTGTGGGCCACCTTCTACGTTATTTCTTTTCTTACACTGGTGGCCGTGATAATCACACTGGTCATTACATGGGTTAAAAGCGAGCTAACTAATCTTTGCAAAGCGCGTGCTGCAAATCTCAAAGAATTGTGCTTTATTACATCTATCTAATAAAATAATAAAATAGTATATAGAATATCTCACTTGTCAACACGAGTTACGTGTCAAGTCTCGTGAGTGCTGGGAAGAAGCAAAATGCTTCCTTGGGATAATTACCCAATATTTGGAGCGTAGCCAGTTTCTTAGGTGAGGTGCAGTGAGGTGAGGGAGTTTAGTAGTCACGTAGAAGGAAGTCAGTGACGGTCAATGTCAGCTAAGGCAGCTAACTGAATTAAAAACTAGGATTGTTCCTTGTGAACTCGAGGAGAAGCCAAAGGTTTGCTGTGAACTTAAGCAATACTTAAAGTTGGGTTCACGACGAACCAGTGTTGGGTTTGCAGTGAACCAAAGTTGAGTCACATTGTGTTAATTCTGAAAGAAATATTTAAACCTGGTTCAGGATGAACCAATCACAATTTCGTAAAGTACTTGTAACAAAAAAATTGTGTTAGTAATAATATGTATACCAATATTGCACTCATGATGTTTCTGTAATGTTCTTATAACAAAAACACAATGTGTTACTTGTAAAAGGAATTGAGGCTTGAGTGTGTTTATTGTAGGAATATTATTGTGCAATAGACATTGTGCTAGCTGAGGAACAAAATTTTAGAGATTATTATATGAACATGTCACTTTGTGATTTGGATTTTTGTAGAAGAAAAGTAAAGTAGAAGAATTTTAAGGTGTGTGCAAGAGGTTGGCCGACTAAAATTTGATGGATAGTGCATAGTTTCATCATTATTAATTGTTTTTAAATGACAACTCTCAATCAATATAGAATTTAAAGATATTTAATGATTCTTTTTTCTCTTTGGAAGTTTCATCATGTCAAAGTCAAGATCATGTGATGAAATTTAATGTATTTAGAATCCATACCCATGACTATAATGAAGTGTGCAGTGTTTATTATGTATTAAGAATATGCTCATGGACACCAACACACTTGGTGTTTGTGCATGTGCATTTCTAGATTGTCTAGTTGACTTAGGATAGAAAAAATTTGAAAAATATTCTTTACATTAACTAGGCTAGTGGAGAATACTTACACTAAAAAGTACAATATTAATGCATACTCAAAAAGGTTTGTGGGAGCCATATTCATGTGCCTATGGGATTTAGTCTCCTTCCCTTTTAATGGAAAGCATTGGTGAGAAACAATCATTGTTAGAAAGAATATTCATCTAATATTGTATACTCAAAGAGTTTTATGAAGCCATATTCACGTGATTGTGCCATTTAGTCTCCTTCCTTTGAAATGGAAAGCATTGGTGAGAAATTATAATTGTTAAATAAGCATGTTCAACAAGCAATCGTTAGGATTATTGGCATATTAGGGAGTAGCATCAGAGTGTGCTTGGGTAAAATGAAGATGAGTTTGGCATATGAAGCTGAATGGGACACTAATCTTTTGAACATAGTAGGTAAAGAACTTTGCAAGATGTTTGCCTTTCATACACATCCTCGAGACTACCTCATCCTCAAACACATGGAATTAAGGTGGTGAGAATGTCAATTCAAGTGATGTCAATTAATTTGGTTTTGAATATATGAGTTGGCGCATTTAAGATGGTTAAGGCTGAGATAAGCCATAGTAATTATACATGACCTTGAACTTGCATTTCAATGAGAATGATTACATGAAAATGTCAATTCAAAATAGGAATATACAAATGTTAATAAATCCCTTATTCATTTGCATTCATACCAGCCTTCTTCAAATCTGAAAAGTTTAAAAGTAAAGATTGAAGGTGCAATTTAATATTTATTCATAGAAATGGGTTCATGCACGAAAGCCTACATCTCTTTAAGTATTTAATTTGAATAATGTATTCACTACCAAAGTTTAGAATTGAATAGTATGTAGGTCTAAATAGTCTTCTATATGTGGGGCAACAACTATTCCGTGTGGAGAAGAAAGGGAGAAATACTTCGTGAGTGGGGATGGTTTGAAAGCACTTTTCGATTACACATGACTTCTGCCTAAAGATTTCATCATGTTGAAGACATGTAAATTGCAGGTCGATTCACTATGTGCAAGCCTCCATACATACATATAAACTCATTTCATTGATAGTGAGTAGTGAGTACTTTGTTTCTTGCATGTTAAGGCGAATGTATCAGTTGTAAGTGAACTGATAATATAGAACTCTACCTAAGTAAACATGCATCTGTATTATTCATCATTTATTCAAACTCTGCTGCTTCCAAACCATGAATGCAAATGTTCTGGGGTCGCTAATCTCCATCTCAAAATGGTCACCTTTCTCACACAAGATGAGCTTTTGAAGCTCCACTTGCATGTAGTCTGTACCTTGTAAGCCCATCTTACTAAGTTCATCCCTGGCTGTGTGTACTAAGAAAGAAAGATCATCTGGTAGGCTGACGTTGAAATAGCCGACTTGCTAGACATTCTCTGCAAATGACTTTATCCTTTCAGCATCTTGGTCGAACAGTGGGAGCAACATTGTGTCTTTCTCGATTAATAAGGAGGTTGTTTCTTTAAAATCCACTATGCTACCTCTGGATGCAAAACCAGCTCTTGGCACGCCTACCCACATAATCTCCAGCAGCTCCTACTTGTCCATCATTTCTTTGCTTTTCCCAAATTAAGGGAATAACAAGTCTCACGCGTGCTACACGTGAAATTTGATAATTAATTAAGTATTGTATATTGTAGTTTTGTGCACACACCATGCACATACAGTGTATAGTATTACCACATCACACCAGAGTCGATCATGGTTTTAATAAATTACTAGTTAATAAAGATTACCGTGGTGGCTTTGTGCATACCTCCATAGAGATTTATCCCTTTATTATACATAAAGAAAAACATATTCATATAGATATAGACTTATAGCATACTTACATAATAGAAGTTTGACCTGGATTATTCTAAAATCACAACCCCTACTGAAACAATGCTATAAAACTATACTAAAACTAATATAAAATATTACTAAAAGAAATATTTAAGGTGGCTTTTTGATTATTTACATGCAAAATGATGTTAATTACAATTGAAATATATAATTATACAATTTTGAAGGAGCCTCTCTTTAACAAGTTCAAAAATACTTCAAGAATCCCAAATGCATGCAATCTCATATATATCTCATGCCACTCCTTATATTCCAATCACAATGGGAGGAGTCCACCTCTTGAAACCCATCCAATTCACCATAGGCATAGGACATGCATGTGTTTATTTTTAATAGTTTTAAATGTATTTGTAGTCTTTTATGTAATCTAAAATATATCTACACATATAAACAGATGCTCGTGTGTGCATACATATGTCCTTGACATACACACGTGTTATTATGTAGATTATCTCGATTATTTTTATGTAAATTAAGGCTATGTTTATACACGCATCTCATTTAGTTCTATTACGTCTATGTACTATCACTTGTGTGTGTGAGAGAGAGAGGTGTGCCTGTACACACGAAAATAGTTTTGACTAATTAATTTTATCTTTATATAATTAATTTCTTATTTATAATGAATTATTTTAAATAAAAAATAACATTGTGTATTTTCAAGGGGAAGCTGTATACATGAGACAAAAAGATACTTATAGAAGAATCTTAGGTGGAAACAAAGAGGATATTCTCTTTGTATCTTCATGGTGAGCTTTCATATTCTCATATAGCAGGTGCCTTCGTGTGTCAGAAGGCATTGTTCTTCTACTGCCACACTCCACAGGCAAAAAGTCCGGTTTTAGGGGAGATAAATGGGGAGAAAAGAAATTCATTTGGAATGGTAAAAAAGCAAACAGATAAGGTAGTCTTTTATTCTCTCTTCTTTTTTTCTTGCATTCATTTGCATGAAAGAGGTAGGCCAAAGCCCCATAGTAACTACTCAATTTGACTTGAGCTTCACCAGCTCTATCCAAACTCAAGGGGCGGCTGAAAGCTTGACAACAACTGGGCGGCCGAAAGCTTGGCAGCAGTTGTTGTCAAGCTTTCAGTCCCCTGGCTGGGATGGCTTTAACATTGGCCGAGCTCATGGGCTGGCCAAAAGCCCGGCAACAATTGCTGCCGCTTTTCGCCATCCCTAACCACCCACAAAGCTCGACAACAGGTGTTGTTGGCTTCGTGCAGCCCCTAGCCAAGCTACCTTGAACTCAGGTCAAGAGGAGGTTGAAAGCCCATTTATAACTCGGGTTAGGTCAGCTAGGTATGTCCTATAAAGAAATAACAGCAATCTTCAAGGATTGCACACGTTACCTCAAATTTACTCAAATAAACTTTAGTTATAAACCAGTTTAAGGCAGCTACCAATGGTAGTCAGATGTGTTGCTTATTCAAGTGCTTTCTTCCAGCGATTCATAAGTCAGATGTGTTGCTTATTCAAGTGCTTTCTTCCAGCGATTCATGCTGAAAACAAACACATTATTCTAGTAATATGCAGGGTGCTTCAAACACACAAATGAGAACTAAAATAATAATTTTGAATTGTTATTGAAGTATTAAAGTGTTTGCAAAGTATTAAATAACAAATGCTATATATAAAATAAGGTAATATTACAGATTAAAGTGATTTATAAGTAATTACATTTTTGTATAATTATATCAGTTTCAACATCTTTTTCTAGAACAAGTTCAAAGTTTGATATTAATCTTCTTAATTAATAGATTAATCATAATTATTTACTTACTTGATCCCTTCTTAGCTCTCCTGATATTTCTTCTCTATTTCGCAGTTGAACCGGTTCATATTCATCCAGCCAGTCCATAGGTTTCTGCATTTTAACTAAGTTTTTTTAAATTTCAAATACAATACAAAAATTCCATACATATATGTTCTCCAGTTACCTTATTAAGCTCGCTAAAGCTCACAGCGTGGAATGTAACTGCAGCACCTGCTAAAATCCTAAGTACTTGTAAAACTGTGGATGTATCCGTCCCTATGAATCTTATCCAGATGGTTTGTACTAAATAAACAAAATTAACTACGTTAAACACTAATACTTACGTACCACACAAACTCTGCAATCAAACACACACACACACATACATCTGAGTATATGTATGTACATAGAGATATATATTATACATCCATCCTTGAATAAAGCAGTTAAATCTACACTAACGTGTCTATGGCAATCAAAATTGTTTCATCTACAGCCATTGCAAGACGTGTTATTCAGTTCGTACACACTTGAAGTTAATTGTACGTCAATGTGTATGTACGTAGGAATATAAGAATGCATTCCATATATGCACGTCCTTGCACATTTGTGTTTCATTTGTTTGTGATTTTGTGTATGCGCGCGCGTGTTTTGCCATACTACACAACCAAACTCGATAAAGCTTGCTATACATACACATGTATATTTTTGGGTATGTATACATATTATACATACATCTATACATATATGTGTGTATTTACGATAAAGAAGCAGCAGATGATTGATCCAAATGTTCGTCTTGAGTAGGTTGTTAACATTGAAGAAGAATTAGTAGAATTCTTTCGATCGTGTTAATATGGCAAAATCTATGATTCTTTTGAGGTTTTATGGATTTTAATGTTAGAACCTTTGTGTCGTTTTTGTTAGTATCATTTTTATTTATTGTAATAAATTCTTTATATTCTTTTGAAATTCTAATATCAAAACCTAATTCTAATTATAATAATGTATACTGATTAACTGGTTGGGTTAGAGGTCATCGGAGAGTCAAGAGACAGAGGTTCCTTGTGTTTATGTGGTAAAATCTTAATTGTTTAGTAAATGTGATATTGCACACTGTCAGAGGATACAACATTGGACAGAATCACAATTAGATAGATAAAAGAATCCTTGGCAATCAATCCGTTAAATGAAATACACCACGTAAACAGTAAGATATAAGAAGTCTAGTTGAGATTAATTAGGTGGGTCGCACCAGCCCGTAAATTTTACGGGCCCCATAAAAATTTGATGTAAAGAAGTTTAAAGGTGTGTCAGCACAACCCTGAAAAAGCTAATCATTAACATTAAGAATATACTTTTTTTATGGTTGAGTTTATGGGAGAAGAGTCCGCACCAAAGTCATTTTTTAAAAGAGTGTCCACACCTTTTTTTTCCATAAAATTTACGTAAAATTTAAGTTTTTTAAATTTACCAAATTGAAATTCCTTTAAATACAAGTTCCTTTATCATGTTCGAGCCCTTGGCCTGTTTTGCATACAAACCCATTGGGCCACTGCTTCACGAACATCTCTTCCTTGTTCGGTCACTGATGCTTCACCTTCATCCTCTTCATCACCTGTAGCTTCTAGGTTTCCATGCATCCTTTGTTGCTTCGCTAGCAATGCAACCACATCTGTGTCCTTAAGATTAATGAACCTTCTTGTGCTGGGCGTTGTATTCCTCGGTGATGGCATTTTTGAACTTCACCATTACAAA